>JAZAVI010000464.1:0-97569 GCA_036326025.1 Chrosomus eos
CCACATTCAAGTGTTGATACACAAGATTCTTTCATTTCAGAGAGTTCTTTCTTTCATACAACAAAATATTCTCTGGGCCATGAAAATAAAGTACAGTTATACATTTATACAGCTATATTTCAAGTATAAAAATTAATACCTAAATAGGAACATAGTAGTACATATAAGTGTTTAATAATAGTATATAATTATATAATATTAAAGCTTATATAATACATATAAATAGTAAACTATGAGTATGATGTTAAGCTCACTTAAAGAAAACGTCTCGGGTTACGACTGTAACCCTTGTTCCCCGAGAAGGGGAACGAGACTGCGTCATCGTTATGACACTTTGGGGAATGCCCCAGCGTAGCGCATCTGAAGAAATGAATGAAATCTGTCCAATCCTGATTGGTGTTGCGTCACGACGTAGTAGATGACGACATACCCGGAAGATACAAAGGGACGCCGGCACAAACACACATCAGCTCTTTTGCGATGAAGCAAGCGCTCTGCCCGTGATAGGTGTGGCGACGAGACGCAGTCTCGTTCCCCTTCTCGGGGAACAAGGGTTACAGTCGTAACCCGAGACGTTCCCCATCGAGGGGAACTCAACTGCGTCATCGTTATGACACTTTGGGGAACGAGATACCCACTATGCCACACCGTAATCACGACCGCCCTAGTGTGAAGCTGGAAGACCAGGCACACTTAGGAGGCGAGCACTCTGGCGCCAGGCGTCACGGGGAGTTGCAGACTGTAAAAACGGATGAAGGTGTGCGGGGTGGCCCACCCGGCCGCCTCGCAGATCTCCTGAAGCGAGACGCCAGAAAGGAGGGCCACCGAGGAGGCCATGCTCCTGGTGGAATGTGCCCTTACGGCCATAGGTGAAGGCAAATTGCGCACCTGATAAGCCGTGGCTATAGCCTGGACAATCCAATTGCTGATTGTCTGTGTAGATGCAGGCAGCCCTTTCTTGGGTGAACCAAAGCACACCAACAACTGGTCCGACTTCCTCCACTGAGAGGACTTCTCCAAGTAAACCCTTAGGGCTCTGACTGGGCAGAGCAGGTGAAGTCTCCCCTCTTCCGCCGTCCCATGAGGTGGAGGATGGAAGGCCTGAAGAACCACAGACCGTGCCGCACTAGACGGCACCTTGGGCACATAGCCCGGTCTAGGATGCAAGATGGCCTTGACTCCTGTGATGGATTTTCTTATCCTCAAACCTAACTATTTTAGATTTGTCTCCCTAAGACTGACTACTCTATTATCAACCCTATTATGAACTTATACTCTAGTGCGTCTATACTCTGGACGTTAACTAGGTTCACACCTCTGCGAGTCTACAGTCGACTACAGCTTCGGCTCCCTACCTATACTTCAGCGAGTCTACAGTCGACTACAGCATCCGTCTAAATCCTATACTTCAGCGAGTCTACAGTCGACTACAGCATCCGTCTAAATCCTATACTCCAGCGAGTCTACAGTCGACTACAGCTGAGTTTTATCCGTATAATTCTAACTTACTGGTTTCTTTGCTGCGCAGCTTAAATGACAGACATGACTTCAGTAAATGTCCTTTAAATGCTTTTAATTAACGGCCAGGAGTCTCGAGCAATACTCAAGAGAATCTCCCAAGTAAAACCAAGGCCGGTGGATCTCAGACAATTTCCATTGAGAATCCCACCGAAAACACGGAAACCACAGTTTTTATACAATAGGGGGTATGGCATAATGACATTAATTTGATTGGTTATTCATTTTAAGTCTTCTTCTGTTACTGGGTAGAGAATAATTTGTTTTAACCATTACTTCATTTATCACAAGTTCTAACTAGTCATCTCTGTCTAGTCTCATTTCCCATATTATGTTATTTATACACACATCATGGGTTCGACACACACACACCCTTCACCTAAAATACAGAATGTCTTAGAACATTGTTTCAGAGATTTAGCAGGTCAAATAAGGTCAAATGGTAAAACATGTTTAGCTTAATATTCAGTTTAAATTTTCCACCACATTCCCCTCTCTGGCCGTAATCAAACACGGCCATATTAAATTTAATAATTCTAATCAATTGTCCATAGCTGCATGACTTACCTGCTCCACCGAATCATCCTATTTTAAGTCAGTGACTTTAATACCACCTGTTATCACTAACCATTTCCTTGTTTCATAATACCTTTAAGATATTCCTTCAATCAACATCCTGCTGTAATACAACCACTTTCTAATGTTTCACATACACATACCATCTTCTCATCTATTCATCTCCTCTTCAACATTCTATCTGTGGTAAAAAACTAAACATACCATAGTACATTGCCATTTAACTTTAGACCTTGAGTCAAGTTTCATCATCTTTTAGCTATCTTTCAAATCGCATTGATCTATTAGGCCTTATCATGCCAATAATGCTGATTAACCAATTTTCTTAATCTTATGTTATTAGCTTTTAATTCAAGAAGGCGATTGTTTTACTTAGTCAGATCTATTTAAGGATCTTTGTAATAAAATCTAACCAAAAAGGTTCTATAATCTTTCATTTTTATCCTTAACACTAATATCAATAATTTTATTATCTTGTTTCAAACAATGCCATTATTTTAAAATTAACTCTGTTTTACACAGCTCTTGCCACGAGAATAGCCTTAGCTGAGGACATGCCATTTAATCTTTAACTACTTATCTTCCTACAATCCTATTTTCCAGAATTAACTGATGGACATAACTTATACCACCTCTAAGTTTTGGCAATGCGAAATAGCTCATAATTGATCTATTTATCCAGATCATTAAATCTTTAACTTCATTGTGAATTTAGAAAGCTTTTCAGAATTTTCTCTATATTAGCAAATACTCTATTTCTCTAAATTGTCTACTGATTAGACTAATTTTCAGTTTAAATTGAACATGTTTTTTGGGTCCTATTGTTCTTGGTCTATAGTTTTAACTCTGTCCCCTACATAATTTGTTTTAATATGTTGAAAACCTTTCTCAATAATAAAATAACAAAACAATATTTCATTCCTCGAAGCCGGGCTAAATAAGCAAGCACTGTTGCTGTATTCCTAGCTAGCTAGACCCGCAGTCACCTCTCAGATATCAAATACACAGACGTTAGACAATACATGAAAGGAACATTTCAGTAATCACACTGGTAACTTCGTCAACTAATAATAATCCATAAATTAAAGGTTTCCCAAAATCAATCCCCTTTTGAAAGTTTTTCTTTCACTATTTTAGCAATTTGAAACACCTAAAATATATTTAATGTAGTCATTAATTCATCACTATAGAAGTTTACCCAATTATCTATTCAGACCTAGTCTGGCAAAGTAACTTATCACCTATTCTCTCTTATTAGTGAACAACTATTGCTATTACATTTTAGCATCTATGATATCGGTCTTAGACTTTTAAAACCCTCAAGTTTCTTCAATAATAGTCCCTAGATTATTTATTATTTTAACAGTAATGTACCTAGTTAGAGTCCCTATACTCTTCAGAATTAAGATATTTTCCTCTTTTCAATTTACGTGTACCTGAAATATTTTCAAATTAATCAATAATTTGTTCAAATCTCAACCCTATATCAATTCTCGGTCCTACAGTTTGATTGAACCAAATAAAACATCAATAAACATCACATTATTGCCTCTGGAAGAACATCACATCCTTGAAAAAATTCAAACATAAATAGCAATATGATCAACATTAACACACTTGCGGATATAATAACACATATGCTGCATTTAAACACTTTGTTAGACCAGATGTGCTGGTCGTCGCGTTGGCCCCACAGATGTCTGAAACGTTCCATGTTCACCTTTTGACTCTTTGCGAGCCGTAGCAAGGTCTTTCCCTCGTAGGTAGAGGAGGCACGTTACCAGCACGTCCTTTTATTTTCCCTCCCCTACTTTTCCTCTGGATGGCGGTTGGTGGGGCTTGCAATGTGACACGTGAACCCAAGCGTCACGCTCGGAAACCTTGATTGCTGTATTCGTTGTTAGAATGATCTCATACGGACCCAGCCACCTCGGGTTGTACCACGCCTTACGTCTGTGATCCTTGATCCAGACCCACTGTCCTGGCTCGTAAGAGTGCTGTGTCTCTGTACCTGGAACCGGCAATGCAGCTTTGACCTGTTAAGGGAGACCTTAACTATTTTTGTTAGTGACAACATGTATTAACATAATCTGCTTGTCTGGCCGGTCGTCCTTTCTGATCAGACCTGTAAAATTTCATGATAAACAGTAACAAGACAATATTTTATACATTTAGAACAGAATAAGTTCTGTTCGACAGGATCCATCATGACATCCTAGAAAAAGGAAGAAGTTAAATGTGGGGTGGACAGGGCAAGCTTTCTTGCTTTCTGCCTTCCCAAAGTTATACGCTGCGCATGTGTGACACTGTTTATTTCTGTCACAACAATAACCCATCTCAGGATAGTTAGCCAAAATCATCCATTGCCATTATTTTATTGGGCATATTTCACCCTGTGGTCATAAATTACCCTGTTAGTGATATCAGCAAAAAATATCCTGTATATTCGAAAAACATTGTAAGGGGTTAATATTTCAGTCAATCATTTCTCAATACAGTCAAAGAACAGGACGCTTAGTCCATTTGCAAAGTTCCATTGACCAAGGTTACATCCAGTCAAAAGTGTCTTTAGATGATTAGATCATATCGAAAATTTGTCTGAAGGCTACATCCTAAATAAAAGGAAGTAAGATTTATTTTGTTCTATTGTTGGATCCAGTGGTGTAGTCTAGTTTTTTGTAGTGAGTATACTGTGATATGTCACGCGTGCGTCAGTGTGGAGCACACACACATTGAGCGCTCATTCAGAAACACGCAGAACATTCAGAGTTTATTTCAATAGCAGTCTTTTTGAGCTTTAATATTCATAGACGCTTAGTACATATCGAGATTTGATTCATTGTATCATTACTTTTGTTTTATTCATTCAAAAATGGCCAAATTGCGTGACGTTCCGCTTTACAGTAGCTATAAGTTACACTTGTTGCTGGATTCCGCGATTCGATTCGTCCTTACGCAAAGTCAAGTCAAGTCAAGTCACCTTTATTTATATAGCGCTTTTTACAATACAAATTGTTTCAAAGCAGCTTTACAGAGATAACAGGAAAACAATGTTGTAATAGTATTGTTCAATTGAAAATTAAATGTCCCCAACTAAGCAAGCCAAAAGGCGAAGGCAACACAGACGTCTTGGCGGGGTGAATTTATGAATGAAAATTCTTTCACAAAACGATGTTGTTACGAATCCTCACGCTTTTTAAAGTGGGTATACGGAGATCTTTGACATTTTCTAGTGGGTATACGGAAATCCTTGACATTTCTAGTGGGTATACGGCGTATACCAGCGTATCACGTAGACTACACCACTGGTTGGATCTAGAATGGAAAGTTAGTCACCATCAGACATGAAAATGGGAAGTATGATAAGTTTTACCATAAGACAGAAATATAAAATCAAAGTTTTATGGTTAGTACCATAATTAATCTTATCTTTTAAAATTTCCATTCATTCACATTCACACACTTTTACACACAAACAAACATCCCACCCCTCTCTGGCCAGAGAATCATACCTTTTTGTCTGCCATAGCAGTTTATGAACTGAATGAGGAACATATATTTTATTAGGAGTGGAATACCACCAAATCCGAACGGTAACAACTTTTACGACAGAAGCTACTGAACGTAGACACACTGTGGCATTCCCCTTGCGACAGTGTCTAAACGTTAGGATATTAATTATCAATCGTCCGATGCAGTCACAATGTGTTTGAGTTTAACACAGTGAACGTAAACCTCAAAATCAAATAGATTGAACACTTTAAAATAATGATCATATAGACTTTCAGTTGCATTTGAGAGATTCAGCTTCAATCCCCCAAACGCAACTTGTCATTAATTACACAATTTCATTTTTTCAAAACTTTTTGTTGTTGCTCCTATGCTATTTAAAAGAAGATTTGGAAATCTTCACACAATTTCGGATCCATGGAAAAAATAAAAACATTTCTATCTCGTACCCCTGGTGATGACAGCATGTGATTTCAAAAGTTTATAATTAGAAACATTGTTCTTATTGAATCCAGAAAACTACCTTTAAATGAAATGGAGTGACCAATAATTTTGCTTTTCTAGCCATAATGTCTCTTTGGGACATTTTGTGCCCTATATTTAGTCATATATATGTATAATCTATTCTCAACAAATACATGCTTTTACCACTATTGGTTTAAGTAATAAGCCTCACTATCCAAATCCAGTGTTTTAACTGATTGGTGAGTCAATCTCTCACTTCTGCTATTGAACTTCCTGTAGGGCAGCTGGACTGGTTCTATTTGAAAGCAGATTCAAAGTGTTAGTTAAAGAAATATGAAGAATTGCTGAAACCAGTGGATAATCAAAAACAATAATCAAGTTAATATGTTAATCAACTAAATTTGAAATGTTCTCTGTAGTGATCATTGAAATTCAGCACCTGGCCCACAAGTGAGGGGATGGAGGTCTTTCTTTTCTGTGTGGATTGTCGTTCAGTTGACTTGTTAGGCTGATACGTTTGATCATCAGGCTGCAATGGCCCTCTCTTTCTGGCTTTTGATCCACCCTGGCACAACATTTCATAATGCATGGCAAAAATTGTCTTTAGGAAAAGTCTCAAGTGAACTTGTCACCTTTTCCTGCACTGTCTCAGTTGACTGCTCAGAAGTGTCCACTTCCTCTTTCGGGAGCTGGGGAGCTGAGGGCACCACTTCCTCTTTCTCTCTCTCCAGTCATCCAACTCTTCAAGCCAGGCGTCTGAAATCTTGAACACTCAGAGAACTGCAAAACTCAAATTAAACTTAGTTTAATAACTAAATATCTCATCTGGTTATCAAGACAGCAGTTCTTCATTTTATTAAAAAGCGTACTTCATTGCGGAAAAAGCAAGTATTCTTCTTTGCCAAAATGCAGAAAAAAAACAAGAAAAAACTCTAATTACAATACAGTTTTTTTTTTCTAAACTTCCTTTCTTTGTCTTTTTTTTTTTTCTCTTCAAGAATCCAAAATAAAATGACTGTAAGATATATGTAATGTGCTTGTTCAAATCACAATTTATATTTAAATTGGTCACTCAACCTCATATAATGCATAATGCACAAAAATGATCTTAGTTAAAACATAAACAATTGGTTCTTCGAATCTCTGCAATGGATAATTTTTTCTCAAGTTCTTTCACACTGTCTCCCATGGGATAACGGGATACAAATTCTAGACACCTTCAGTTAGAAAGTATAATATTTAAACACGTGTACTTAATATCTTATTATTTATTTATTACTTTATTTTAAGAGCACCTAATTGCTCAGTCTTATATACTCTATCTCATCTACATAAATAAATCAGAGTTTAACTCACAAAAGTTTCTTTATGATTCAAAATCTTATGTTATCTCAGAATGCATATTCTTATTATAATCATTTATAACTAACAATTTCTGTAATTTCTTAATTGATTTCAAAATGTAAAAATTCATAAATGTTAACAATAGTACCATGTATCTTGTCTCAACTCTTTCAATTGTATCTTTATATTTTCTCAGAATTAAACCTTTATTCAAACAAAAACTTCAAACAAAAAGCAAATTGCAGCATTACAGCATCTCGGGGTATTTTTCCCTCCCGGATCTGGTTTCCAGCATGACAAGTTGCTCTCTTTGCAGGAAGTTTTATTAACACAACAAATACAATACTCAACAAATACTTTTGATTGCATTTAACCATAATCATTGCTCATTGCCCTTAATAGACAAGGTAAAAACATTTTTTTTTTTTCAAAATCCTTAAATCTTTAAATGTGATAGCCAATTTCCTTCAAATATTTTTTTCCTGGCCACTTGATCCCAATTATACGTCGACGTATATATGTATTGTTAAATATAAATTATCTCGCTGTGGTAAATTTAGTTGACTTATTTCTTCTCCATAAGATAATGGGATACATTGTTTAAACCTGGGCTCAGCCAGTGTGTTTTCTCTTCTCTTTTTTTTTTTTTTTTTTTTTCAGCTAAATATAAAAATTTCATTCTTCTAAAATCCCTCTTTTAGATTTCTCAGATATGGAAAATTTCAATTTCAACCATCAAAACAGAACAAACTAGAAACACGTTCCAAATTCTTATTTTTTTTTTTTTTAAAAATCTTTTTTTTTTTCATACACACAAAAATGCTTTATTTTACACATTAAAAAGGAAAACATAAACTGAAGTCTGTGTGTCCTACCTCCCTAAGTTCTTTTTTTCTCTGCCCGTCTGGGATGGTCCCTCCATCGGTCCTATTCAGTGGGGTCTGCGGCAAGTTGGCACAATTCTCGTCCATTGTCCGGTAAACAACCCCCACCGACGGAGGAAGTATCTTTGGGCTCCTGGCGGCTCGCCAAAATGTGATGGATTTTCTTATCCTCAAACCTAACTATTTTAGATTTGTCTCCCTAAGACTGACTACTCTATTATCAACCCTATTATGAACTTATACTCTAGTGCGTCTATACTCTGGACGTTAACTAGGTTCACACCTCTGCGAGTCTACAGTCGACTACAGCTTCGGCTCCCTACCTATACTTCAGCGAGTCTACAGTCGACTACAGCATCCGTCTAAATCCTATACTTCAGCGAGTCTACAGTCGACTACAGCATCCGTCTAAATCCTATACTCCAGCGAGTCTACAGTCGACTACAGCTGAGTTTTATCCGTATAATTCTAACTTACTGGTTTCTTTGCTGCGCAGCTTAAATGACAGACATGACTTCAGTAAATGTCCTTTAAATGCTTTTAATTAACGGCCAGGAGTCTCGAGCAATACTCAAGAGAATCTCTCAAGTAAAACCAAGGCCGGTGGATCTCAGACAATTTCCATTGAGAATCCCACCGAAAACACGGAAACCACAGTTTTTTATACAATAGGGGGTATGGCATAATGACATTAATTTGATTGGTTATTCATTTTAAGTCTTCTTCTGTTACTGGGTAGAGAATAATTTGTTTTAACCATTACTTCATTTATCACAAGTTCTAACTAGTCATCTCTGTCTAGTCTCATTTCCCATATTATGTTATTTATACACACATCATGGGTTCGACACACACACACATTCACCTAAAATACAGAATGTCTTAGAACATTGTTTCAGAGATTTAGCAGGTCAAATAAGGTCAAATGGTAAAACATGTTTAGCTTAATATTCAGTTTAAATTTTCCACCACACTCCGCCAGGGGCAAACTCCAGGCAAGTTGGCGATATAGCCAAGGCCTGGAGATCCCCCACTCTCCTCAGAGAAGTGATGGCAAGGAGAAAAGCCACCTTGAAGGTCAGGTTCTTTGCCTCAGCCGACTCCAGTGGTTCAAAGGGGGCCTCAGCCAACCCTTCAAGAACCACCGCCAGGTCCCAAGTTGGAACTCTGGAGTGAGCCGCAGGCCTAATCCTCCGAGCCCCACGGAGGAAACGTACAACCATATGGTGTCTTCCCAAAGGCCCAGCACCTATAGGTGAGTGGAAAGCCGCAATGGCAGCCACATACACCTTAAGTGTGGATGGGGAAAGACCGGCGGAGAAACGATCTTGGAGGAACTCCAGCACTGAAGCCACTGGGCAGTTAACTGGGTCCACCTCACGCTCTCTACACCAAGTGGAAAACACATTCCACTTCAGGCTGTACAGTCTCCTGGTGGAAGGAGCCCTGGAGCTGAGTAGGGTCTCGACAACACCTGCTGACAGGCCAGCCTCTAAGTACCGGGCCCCCTCAGGGGCCAGACCCAGAGATTCCACAGCTCTGGCCGGGGGTGAAATATCGTGCCCCCTGCCTGAGACAGCAGATCCCTCCTCAGAGGGACCTGCCACGGGAGGCCGTCTAGCAGTGTTACAATGTCCGAGAACCATATCCGGGCCGGCCAGTGGGGTGCTACTAGAAGTAGGCTGATCCCCTCCCGGCGGACCCGCTCCAAGACTCCCGGGAGCAGAGCGATCGGGGGAAATGCGTACAGCCGCAGCCTCGGCCACGTCTGCGTCATAGCATCCAGCCCCAATGGGGCTGGATACCTGAGAGAGAACCACAGTGGACAGTGGGACGTCTCTTGAGACGCGAACAGATCCACTTCCACTGGGCCGAATCTCACGCACATGGCCTCCACCACCTCGGGGTGAAGTCGCCACTCCCCGGGCCTCAGCCCCTGCCTCGACAGGACGTCTGCCCCTTGATTTTGACCCCCGGGGACATACATCGCTCTGAGAGACGACAGTTTCCCCTGGGACCACAGAAGGATCTGGTGTGCCAGTCTGCATAGAGGGCGCGACCTCAGACCCCCCTGGTGATTCAGATACGCGACTACCGACATACTGTCCGAACGTACCAGGACATGGTGGCCACGGAGGTCCGGGAAAAAACTCCTCAGAGCTTTGTAGACCGCCAGCATTTCCAGGCAATTGATGTGCCAGGAAGAATGCCGGGTCTCCCACAGACCTCTCGCAAAGCGGCCGTCCATGACCGAGCCCCAGCCAGTGAGGGAGGCATCTGTTGAAACGGTTTTCCGGCAACATGATGCCCCAGCACCGGTCCTTGGGACAGGAACCAAGGTTTCCTCCATATGACGAGAGAACGAAGGCATCTGCGCGTTACCCTGATCATACGGAACGGATTTCCCCTCTGGGAAAACCCCTTGGCTCTCAACCACCACTGTAGGGGTCTCATGTGTAGCAGGCCAAAAGGTATGACACTGGACGCTGCTGCCATGAGCCCCAGCAGTCTCTGAAACTGCTTCACAGTGAGGTTGTGGCCTAGCTTTACTCTGGAGACCATCGCCCGTATGGATTCCATGCGTGCGGGAGACATATGTGCCCGCATCGTCGTGGAGTCCCATATAACCCCCAGGTATATAGTCCTCTGGGAGGGCGTCAACACACTCTTCTTTGTGTTGAGTCTCAGCCCCAGGCACCTGATGTGAGCCAGAACGACGATGCCAAACTGCCAATTCGTACGAGCTGGCTAATATTAGCCAGTCGTCGATGTAATTGAGTACACGGATGCCCTGAAGTCTCAACGGAGCCAGCGCTGCATCCATGCACTTGGTGAAGGTGCGAGGGGAGAGAGCTAGGCCGAAAGGAAGAACCCGATACTGGTACGCTTCGCCCCCGAAAGCGAACCTCAGAAACTTCCTGTGACATGGAAGGATGGAAATATGGAAGTATGCGTCCTTTAGATCTATCGTGACGAACCAGTCCTCGAACTGGATCTGACTCACGATGGCTGATATTGTGAGCATCTTGAACCTGAATCTCCTCAGAGACCGATTCAAGTGCCTGAGATCTATTATTGGACGCAGCCCCCCATCCTTCTTGGGAACTATGAAGTACCGGCTGTAGAACCCGGACTCCCTTTCTGGCGGAGGAACACGCTCTATGGCCTCCTTGACCAGCAGGGATTGAACTTCTTGTTCCATAACCCGAACCTGCTCTGGGCCAACCAAAGTCCAGACCACCCCGTTGAACCTCGGAGGAGAAGCACTGAACTGCAGCCTGTAACCCAGCTCTACAGTACGCAGGGCCCACGCAGAAATATTCGGAAGGCATGACCATGCGCCGAGATAATCTACTAAGGGAACCAGCCTCTCGAGGCTGGCCTCGGGTGTTATTCGAGACTCGTTCCCGACCCCCTGAAACGGCTCGCCGGCAGGGAGCGGTCGAAAACGGTTTTTTGGTGGGCGGACGCATTCGCTGCCCAGCCGCAGGTCTTAGTAGAGGCGGCTGGAGCGGCGTGCGTACGCGGGACGGCGGGAACACGACACTGTTTTCCCGAGAGCTCCGGGGAGGAGGCGACCTCGATCGCACCGCCCCGGGGGGGACAGCTCTCAGCGGTCCGGCTGCAACTAGGACCGCTTGGTGGAAGCCTTCTTCGCCTGCAGGACGGTTCTCAAATCGACCTTAGGCTCAGAGGGCTTGCCACGAGAGCGCCGTCTCCTTTGCCAAGCTCCCTCGGGAGGGGCACGGGAGGCGACACTCTCCTTTTGCGCGTACCGGTGCGAGGAGCTGGCAGGTGGCCGAGGCTGCCCTTTGGGTGCAGCCTTCCCCGAGGAGCCAGAACGGCGAGGAAGGTATTGCTGGAAGGCCGCCAACTGTTTTTTGACCTCCTGAAACCTCTCAACGACGGTGCAAACCGCGCCGCCGAAGAGGCCAGAAGGCGAGATCGGGGAGTCTAGGAGAAAATGTTTTTCTCTTTCCTTCATCCCCGACAAATTAAGCCATAAGTGTCTCTCCACACACACCAAACCAGCCATGGAACGGCCGATGGCACGGGCCGTCTCCTTGGTGATGCGGAGAGACAGGTCGGTGGCCTTCCTTAACTCCGTGATGTCACTCGGAGAAGGACCCTCACCCTCATCAAGCTCCTTGAGGAGGTCAGCCTGGTAGGCCTGCAACACGCCCATAGTGTGTAGGCAGCTACAAGCCCGGCCAGCCGCCATGTAAGCACTGCCCACCAACGCAGATGTATCACGGCAAGGCTTGGTGGGCAGCACCGGGGCCTTGAGGGACGATGCGGCCTCGGGAGAAAGGTAACTCGCGAGAGCCTCCTCTACCCGAGGCAACGTCCCATAACCGCACTCAGTTGCCCCCAGCACATTCGAAAAATCAAGCACTGGGGGGTTTGAGAGCCTGGCTGAATATGGTTTCACCCATGACCTGCATAACTCGTTATGCAAGTCAGGAAAAAAAGGAAGGCCCCGGCGTGGAGGCTGAGACTTGCGTTTAAAAAATCTCTCATCCAGCCTGCTTGGTGGCTGGACCTTTAATTCTTCCTGTGGCCAATCAATTTTTAGTTTGGCCACAGCGCGGGTCAAGACCTCCACCAGCTCCTCTTGAGCAGGTGGGGGAAGTGGCTGATCAAGCTCCACATCACCCACCCCGATGCTAGAATTATCAGACTCCTCAGAGCCAGACAAAAGCAGCATTGTGTCCTCCACCTCGCGGGAGGAAACCGCTTCTCGGGCTTCCACACGGGGCGGGAGAACATCTGAATCATCAGACGAGGATCGGGAAGATGCCTCAGCAGTCCCATGTCCCGCTGATAGATCCCTCTGTGAGCCCCACGATCTGCGGCGTCGCGTTGCCTCAGCAACCGCGGGCCCAGAACCGCGAGGCTCGCGAGCCTGGCCGGTTGACTCGTCAAACACGGCTAGCCGCAAGCGCAGCACTCTGAGCGGCAGCTTCTCACACTCGCTGCAAGCGGCTCCCTCGAGAGCCGCTCTAGCGTGCTGCACGCCCAGACAATACACACATAGCTGATGTGTGTCCGAGCCCGTAATGTAGCGCGGACACGGATGCACACATTGTGTAAACTACTGGCTAGACATGATACTCTCTCAATAATGTGACAAACAACAGTAAATAGGACTCACAGTTCACATAGAGCGCTTCGCTGAAGAGCAAAAAAGCTGATGTGTGTTTGTGCCGGCGTCCCTTTGTATCTTCCGGGTATGTCGTCATCTACTACGTCGTGACGCAACACCAGGATTGGACAGATTTCATTCATTTCTTTAGATGCGCGACGCTGGGGCATTCCCCAAAGTGTCATAACGATGACGCAGTTGAGTTCCCCTCGATGGGGAACTTACAAGTATACTTACAATATAAAACTACTAAACAGTAGTTTACTGAGAGTGTACTTCAAAGTGTACTTTCATAAACTAAAAAAATGTGCTACAAGTATTTAACTAGTAAACTACCAGAATACCTATAGGTTAACTTGTAGTATAGCTTCGGTACAATAAAAAAACTTAGTTGTTGTGTACTCAGTTTACTACACTTAAAAGTACAATTTTATACTAAAAAGTTGGCCAATCTAGTCCCAATTGAAATACTACACTTACAAGTGCAGTACATTGATATTATTATACTTATTACATTTATATATACTTACGAACATTTAAAGATTTTCAATAAAATAAATAGTGGCCTTCAGTTTGGGAAATGATCTGATATCTGATAAGTAAATCTGATATTTCAGTTACAAAATCCTGAATCAATATGGCTCTGTACAAAAAAAATATATTATTTAAAAACAGTTTAAAGATTGAGAAAAAATATATATTTTTTTTAAATTAAAAGGAAATTTTCTAGGCCACTAAAATAATAATTAAAAGTACATGAAATCATAATTATGCATTACTTTCCATAAATTTACCACTGCAACATAATTGGTTATTTGTATTGCTATTAACACAACTGTAGCACATTAAATTGAAAAGTAACAGTCCGCGAAAGTGCTGATTAAAGATTCAAGAATGCTAACAAAGGTATATCTATGGCCAGTAGCTAAAAGAAAATGAATGTTGTGTAGAGAAATAAATAAAAGCACTAAAACAAATTAAACTACAAATAAAGAAGCAGAAAATGGGGAAGAGAAAATTAATATGACCCTTCCTCACCAGAAACTGTTGTGGTCATGATCCAATTTGTCCAGTGCTGAGCTTTACCAGCTGATGTGTGTTTGCTTTCGACCTCTTTCACAAACAAACAGCTGTTTTAGCTCTGTGTCTGTTATTGATCCGTTTTCTTTTGATAAACAGTCTTGGTGAAAGAAGCTCCTTAACTTACATAGAGTGTTTTGGACATGTGACCTCACACTTTTTTTTCTTGGTATGTGATGTATGTTTGGTGCATGGCAGGATAATATATAAGATAATTAAAATTAACATATATTTGGATTCAAACTATTTTAAATCATTTACATTTTAAGTATGTTTAAATGCATGTATTGTATTGGTTCTCCATTCAATTCAAGACTAAGATTAGGCTATATTGTGACATTTTCACACTGACTCGATAACGATAGAGAATGTCACACCAGCTGAAATATTGCCCTTCTCTGTCTGTGGGTTTGTCAACTCACCGATTTAGCATTGAGGAAGGGTGACAAATTAAACAACTGCCTCTGAAATTTCCCTGTCAAGTGTTGCACCACCCGATTTTGGCAGCAAATCAACTTGAAGCTTGTTGAAATATGAGCAGGAGCACAGTGTAAACAAAAACAGTTGTCATAGACTGAATTAGGACAACGTTTGTGGAATGCCTTTGCCCTGTGAATGTGTGTGATGTGTATTTGTCCCTTCAGGGCCTGCCATAGAAAGTTCTGTATGTATTTGTCAGCTTCTGTGAGAAAGATGTTCTCCCAGTAAAAGCAGACTGTTACTTTCTTATTTTATTAGACATTAAGCTTAGGCAAACACTTGGTTTCACAATCACCATGCATCACAATCTGTGTCTTGCCGCTGCGTTTTTGTGCCTTTGAGTTTGCAGAAGAAAAATGGCTTGTCAGTTCTTCAGCGTAAATCAGAAGTGAGAAAGAGCTCGCACTGGTCACTGCTAAAAGGGTGTGAGAGCACAGACCACCGACTGCCACTAATAAATTCCAGCCTGCTGGATTTTCTAAGAAGCAGTGAAGAGAGTCAGTGGGCGACCATTAACAAGTATTGAGGCGCTGCTATTAATATATATTTATACAGAAAAGAGTTGGGCCTGAATTCAGATCTTTTGCGATTGAGATGACTGAAAAATGTTTCAATTATCCTGAATTGACCCTATAAGAAAATATAAGAAAATAACATATAATTTTAATAGCATTTTACACTTCTCAATGACCGTTTCTGCAAGTTTACATACAGTAGTTAAGCCAGGTGGCAGCCAGCAAATTTTGTGTTTTCATTAGTGATTCAGTGGATAATTTATTCAACTGACTTTATTGGTGCTTCTCAATTCGATCACTATGTCCTAATCTAGGCTGTTACTTCATCAAACTTGAAGGCCGTCTCAATTTGAAGGATCCTTAGAAGTAAGCGTTTGTTTAATGTGTTTTCCTTTGTTTTCCTTATTTGGCTGATTTTAAAGGATGAATCAAGTGTGAGCTCATCCAATTTCATTATGTAATGCAAGACAAAAGAATGATTTGGCAATATCTTTTATTTGGTTTTGTTGTAAATTAATCACATAATGTTAAACTGCCCGTAATGTAAACCACTGGGAGACCGAAGGCAATTGTCATTCACTTTATTGCTGTCATGCTTGGTTTTGGAATTTGGTTCAAATTATGTTTCATGTCTTTTATTTTGTGATTTTGTGAAGTCTATGTTTATTTTGCATCTGGTCAAGTTTTGGATTTTGGCTCTTCAAGTTTACAATTCCATTAATAGAAAGTCAGTTAATATAAAGATCGTATTTTGCCACAAAAAAACTTGTCAACCTACTTATGCGACCTGTTTTACAGAATACACAAGTTTGTTGTTCATATCCTGCATTCATTTTCATTGTATTTTCGTCCTGTGACTGCTAGAGCGAAGAACATTTACAGTTTAACCATCTCATTCTAGTGTTTAATGCTGAGGAGGAATCAAGAAGGAATCAGGCCTTAGAAGGACAGGACTAAGAAGGACAAGCCTCAAGATTAACGGACACGCACACGCGGCAGCCATTGTAAGTCCACAAGACCGAAAGTGCATGTGAAGTATGCCATTTGAGACAGGGCCTATGAGTGACACACACTAGCCTGGATGCCAGCCCGAACCCTGCCCACAACTTTTTTTGGTCGGGAAGTTCGGTCTGGACTCGCTCCATTGAGGAGTAATTATGATCAGTTCAGAAATCGTCGGCCCAATCAAATTGCCAGGGTGGGCTTTAAACGATGATGGACAGATGATCTGCAGTTACGTAATCATCACATCATCAAACGTATTTCTTTCAAAAATGCTTTTCGTGTTTGCAAGTACTCCGCGAATCCTTAAATTAGTTTTGCAACAGGGGGAAAGATCGTTAACACTCATAATTTTTTTAATACTTTTTCCAGTGTGCGTGCAGTTGAGTTCTGTTGACAACTATGCGTCGCTCAACATACATCACTTACTGCATTGCTCTGATTGGTTGTAGGGCTATCCAATTGAGTGCAGAGGTTTTTTTTTTTTTCTGGTTCGGTTAAGACACGCTTCATAATCAAAGCCCTATGGATCAGTATCAGACTCACATTCTGACTAGAATATGAGTATGACGAAGTCAGGCTAGACACACACTTTGAGTCACTGAATTCATTCAAAAATACGCAATGATTTTTGATTGAAATGTAGCTGAAACAGACAATGCAATTGGCAATATTGTGCCTAAAATGTAAGTTACTCAATATTATCTTTTTGTTTATTGAACTGTTCAAGCATTGACAAAATCGTACCTGTTATTCCTACTCCAATAACTACTCTGAAATATCTTCCGAACTAGCAAAATATGGTCCTGAATCTGTCCATTCTGCCTTATCATTGTCTTTCCCTTTCTTCTAGACATTTTTAAATACTTGGACATTTTGCTGACTGTACAATTAATTGAAAAACACTGTTATTCAACAGACACACATTCAGTACACCAAGTTATTAACTCTCTGAATTGTGTAGAAGCACTACATTTATTCAAAGTCCATTTCAATGCAATGATATGAGCTTATCAAATGAGCATACAGTCCATCTACAGAGGTGAGCGGGTTGCAGTTGTTGTGTGTGAGTGAAATAATGATAGATTAATTACAACAGTTAATAGAGGCAGTAATTAAGATAACAGCAGGATGTGGATATGGGAGCACTGATTTATGACCTATGCTTGAGGGGTTGTTCTCCAGCGACAGCATGAGTGTATGCATGTGTGTGTTTCTGTGTATTTGTGTGTCACTATATCAAATGTATGACTCATACATCAGAACCTATCCTTCCCTTTGTTGGTGTCATAAAACAGCTTATATGGTCACAGTGTAGCTAATCCATAACTCACTTCTTCCCCTCTGTGGAGATCAGAGTCTAGAGAGAGGGGGTGTGTGTGTGTGTGTGTGTGTGTGTGTGTGTGTGTGTGTGTGTGTGTGTGTGTGTGTGTGTGTGTGTGTGTGTGTGTGTGTGTGTGTGTGTGTGTGTGTGTGTGTGTGTGTGTGTGTGTGTGTGTGTGTGTGTGTGTGTGTGTGTGTGTGTGTGTGTGTGTGAAATAAAGTTGTCTTAAAAAACATTACATTTATCACTAAATAATAAAAATGTTGCTTACTGTAGTTCTAGTGTGGCTATATTCTGTGTGCCCACAAAAGATTAAAATAATGGCTGTAAAAAGCATCTGGTCTAACTAACATGATAAATATTTTCAAATATTAGTTGATTTGCTTGTTTTTGTTCCTTCATAAGCTTCCTTCAGTTCCCTATCGAGGAAACTCGACAATGCATCGAGAATCGACACTTTGGGGACGCTCCCTTAGCGTGCGCCTCTGAAGTAAAAATGAAACTATTCCAATCCTGATTGGTGTTGCGTCGTGACGTAACATGTGACGGCATAACCGGAAGCATAAAGGTGACGCTGACGCATAGAATGCCAGCTTTCGCTCTTCAGCAAGCGCTCTCTGTGAAACTGTCTGTCTTATTTGATGTTGTTTGTCTGTGCTAAGCTCTATATTATGGCGAGTGAACAATACACTAAGTGTGTGCACCCCTGCCCAAGATTATATGCCACGGGTGGGGACACGCATCTGCTGTGTGTGTGTGTATTGTTTAGGGGCGCAGCACGCACAGTCAGCGCCTCGAGAGGGCTGCCTGTGATACTGTAAAGCACTTCCTATTAGAGTGCTGCGCTCTCGCTTGGCTATATTATTTCACTGATGATGGCCAGGCTCGCGATCCCCGCGATTCGGGTCCGTTGAGGCGGCGCGACGGCTTAGATCGCGGAGATCGCAGAAGGATCTTGCGGATGAGAACGAGACTGCTGAGGCACCTTTTCTCTCATCATCCGCAGATTCTATGACACTAGTTCACGACGCAGACGCCCGCGATGCGGCGGCTTCTGCCCGTGACGAGTGCCCAGTGCTCGAGCTATATGTTTATAAACAAACAAAATTATAAATAAGGAAGTAGATGTGCTCAGCATTGGGAACGAGCAACATGAGTCACACTCGCCGGCTTATGTTTCTGCTTATGTAGAGCTTGTATTGTTGTGATGAGTGCTGTGGCCAGTATTAAATAAATAAATAAATTATATATATATATATAATATATAATATTTAAATATATAAGCTGGCCACAAAATAAGCAGGATGATCCCCGTCAAAATGAACTAGACGAGAGATTCCTGCAGCACAGTTCACAAACTCAGAGCCGGGGCTTACTGTTTTTCCCAGATCTTTATAAAAAATATATATATATATATGTGTAGATCCTGGGAGAAACCCCACACTTTACGTATCTCACCACATTCATTATATGTTTATTCGAATGTGGTGGGTGCGAGAGAGTCGGGTTTTGGCAAGATGCCACAGATGGAGGAAGCTTTAGTGAGTTTTCTTTCTCCTGATCTGGCATCTTTGCTTTAAGCCCCGGTGCTGCCCAACAAACCGTGCAGGGACACCTCTGCACTGGTTGGCTGGGCTTATATGGTGCAGGAAATCGATGTTGCTCTTCCCCCGTTAAAAACGTTTCGGGACACATCGGTTTCCAGTGAACGCAGGCTGCACTGTCCACCCCACAAGCTTGCGGCCAGGCAGTTTTCGCGTTCGCCCATCGAGAATCGTTTTTCGGTCCAGCCCTGCCGGAAACCCGCTTCAGGGGGTCAGGAACGAATCCCGATTAATACCCGAAGCCAGGCTTGAGAGCCAGGTTCCTTTGGTAAAATATTTAAAAAAAAAAATAAAAAATAAAGGGTCAGGCTGGTGCGTGCCTGCACTCTATGACGATTTTGCACGCGTACCAGGCCGATCTTCTTAAAGATCTAAATAAGGGAATATTTCCTGTTGGCCGCTCCGCTATGTCCTTCTGGCCTGTTTTCCAACGCTGTCACTACAGTCGTTGACGGGTTTCAGGAAGAGAAAAAAAAAAAAAAAAAGAGGCTGCCCCCCCGCTCCTTGCTTAGAGTGAACCCTTGGTATTTCTAGCTGATGTGATCCTAATGATCTGAGTGATCTGTTGGGTTTATATTCAGTGAGCATATCTGCAATGTATTTAGGTCCTAGCCCATTGAGTGATTTATAAACCAGTAATAATACTTTAAAATCAATCCTAAATGTAACTGGGAGCCAGTGTAAAGACCTGAGTACTGGTGTGATATGTTCATATTTTCTGGTTCTGCTCAGAATCCTGGCAGCAGCGTTCTGTATGAGCTGCAACTGTCTTATCGTCTTTTTGGGAAGGCCAGTGAGGAGTCCATTACAATAATCCACCCTGCTGGTGATGAAAGCATGCACAAGTTTCTCTAAGTCTTGACTGGAAACAAAGCATCTAATTCTTGCAATATTTTTCAGATGATAGTATGCTGATTTAGTAATTGCTTTGACATGACTACTGAAACTAAGGTCTGACTCTAGAGACACACCAAGATTCCTGACTTGATTTTTAGTTGTTAGACCCCTAGAGTGAAGGTATGCATTCACCTTGAGAACTTCATCTTTGTTTCCAAACGCAATGACTTCAGTTTTGTCTTTGTTTAACTGAAGAAAGTTTTGGCACATCCAACCATTTACTTCATCAATGCATTGGCACAGGGAGTTAATGGGGCTGTAATCATTAGAATATAGGGCTAAGTAGAGCTGTGTGTCATCTGCATAACTGTGGTAAGAGATTCTGTTCTTTCTCATTATTTGGCTCATTGGGAGCATATACAGGTTGAATAGGAGTGGCGCAAGAATTGAACCTTGGGGGACTCCGCATGTCATGGATGTCCACTCAGACTTATGGTCTCCTATACTCACATAATAACCTCTCCCTTCTAAGTAAGACCTGAACCATTTTAGGACTATCCCAGAAAGCCCCACCCAGTTTTCTAGCCTGTCAAGAAGTATGTTGTGATCGACAGTGTCAAATGCAGCACTGAGGTCGAGTAGTACCAGTACTGATAATTTGCCTGTATCAGTATTTAAGCGAATATCATTTATTATCTTTATGAGAGCTGTCTCTGTGCTGTGATGCGATCGGAAACCAGATTGAAAATTGTCAAAGTATCCATTCAAGCTTAAGAATTTGTTCAGCTGATTGAAGATAACTTTTTCAATGATCTTGCCTATGAAAGGAAGATTTGAGATCGGTCTATAATTGCTTAAGATGGTCTTATCCAGATTGCTCTTTTTTAGGAGAGGTTTGACAACTGCAGTTTTCAGGGAGTTTGGAAAACTCCCAGAGAGAAGTGAGGCATTTACCACTTCTAGGAGATCTGCTTCTAAGCTGTTTAACACACTTTTGAAGAAAGATGTGGGAAGTGCGTCAAGGGCGCAGGTTGATGTTTTAAGGTGCTGTACGGTTTCTTCCAAAATTTTGCCATCAATTTCTTCGAAATCAGACATAGTAACTACTTTCTCAGGTAGTGGTCTGATCTGTTGGACCCCAGCGCAACTCAAGGATGAGCTGATCACCTTTCTGATATTATTGATTTTCTCAGAGAAGAAAGAAGCAAACTCACTGCACTTGCTGTCTGAGAGCATTTCACTGGGAATCTGGTTTGGGGGGTTTGTCAGTCTCTCTACAGTAGCAAAAAGAGTGTGTGTGTTGTTTAAGTTGCTGTTTATAATATTCGAAAAGAAAGTCTGTCTAGCTTTGCCTAGTTCCATATTAAAAGCATGGATGCTATCTTTGTAGATGTTATAATGGACTACAAGTTTTGTCTTCCGCCACATGCGCTCTGCTCTTCTGCTTTGTCTTTTCATGTTTTGCACTGCTGTTGAGTTTCTCCAAGGTGCTTTTTGTCTACCACTATTCTTCCTGACTTTCACAGGAGCAATATGATCAATTACACTTTTAATTTTTGAGTTAAAAGATTCAAGGAGAAAATCAACAGAGCCAGCAGATATGCTTGGTTTTAAAGATATAGCCTTCATAAATAGCACACTAGTGTTCTCATTTAAGCATCTCTTCTTGACAGACACAGATCTAGCTTCAATGGCAGGGGAGATCAATATATCAAAGAAAATACAGAAATGATCAGAAAATGCTACATCCTTAATAACAATCGATGAGATGTTTAGACCCTTACTGATAAGTAAATCTAGAGTGTGTCCACGATTATGTGTGGGTCCATGTACATGCTGAGTCAGATCAAAAGTTTTTAAAACAGTTTTGATTTCTTTTGCCATATTGTTTTCTGCATTATCTATGTGAATGTTAAAATCTCCAGCAATGGCAAAACAGTCAAACTCTGAGGAAATTGTTGATAACAGTTCTGTAAAGTCCTCAGCAAAGGCTGGAGAGTATTTTGGAGGCCTGTAAATAATGATAAGTAAAATACGTGGAGCACCTTTTAACACAATACCCAGATATTCGAAACACGGGTAATTCCCAAATGATATTTGCTTACATTGATAGACATCTTTAAAAAGAGCAGCTAAGCCCCCGCCTCTCTTACCTGCTCTGCAAACACTTATAAACGTAAAGTTAGGAGGGGATGTTTCATTGAGGACTGTTGCACTACAGCTGTCTTCTAGCCAAGTTTCATTTAGAAGCATAAAGTCCAGGTTGTTTGTGGTTATTAACCCGTTTAATCCCAAATTTTTTCTTGCAATTTGAGTACATGCATTTTACTCCTTAGACCTCCCTAACATTCAAACATTATGCCTTTTTTGATTTTATGTTGGTTAAGTTAGTGAAAAAATAGGTTTTATACTCGGTCACAATAGTGACCGGTGGGAAACAACATAGTCAGAATTCATACAAATTCTTCAATTAGACCTATTTACACAATACATTCTAAGACATCCAATACCTCGTTTTTTTCATTTCATGAAGGAGGCTTATGAGGTGAAAAGGTTGTCATGTACAAAGTTACACCCTGGAGGAACTTCTGCTTGTTCGGCTAGACCCCTATGGGCTAGACCATGACTACACTTGGGCCCTGTCCTAGGCCAGTTTCAGGGAGATGCATGTTCATTCAGTGCACTGAAGATGGGCCGTACGTTGTAGAAAGGGTTGTTGGGTTGTTTGGGGTCATGTGTGGGGCACACCAATTGGTTGTCATGAACATCTGCCTAATCCTCCAAATTTTTCACCTCTGCATCGCCATTCAATGCCTGGCAAATGGGCCATTTCACCCTGGTACTCCCTATCTGAGCCCTCACTATCACTGTCACTTTCAATTTGGGTGGGGGATGGGGGGTTGGGGGGTTGTCACATATCTCTAGAAGGTCCAACACATTGATAGTTTCTGGGATACTGATAACTACACTGAAGAAAATTATAAACGCAACACTTTCGTTTTTGCACCCATTTATCATGAGCTGAACTCAAAGATCTAAGACTTTTTCTATGTACACAAAATGCCTATTTCTCAAAAATATTGTTCAAAAATCCGTCTAAACAAGTGTTAGTGAGCACTTCTCCTTTTCAGAGATAAACCATCCCCCTTACAGGTGTGGAAAACGT
Source organism: Chrosomus eos (assembly GCA_036326025.1). Taxonomy (NCBI): domain Eukaryota; kingdom Metazoa; phylum Chordata; class Actinopteri; order Cypriniformes; family Leuciscidae; genus Chrosomus; species Chrosomus eos. The sequence goes on from JAZAVI010000464.1 coordinate 23,452, forward strand.
TCAGTGTAGGATTAACAGCCAAAACCTGTATTTTCAATTGAAATACTGTGTTATACTACCGGTCACAATTGTGACCGTAAACGAATTTACACGTCTTACGAACAAAATATATATGCAGGAGTATAATTCTATAAATATATCAGTAGTAGACCCTTTAAAGAATATATGTACAAAATATTATAGTTCTATCTGTTAATTAAGATGTTTTACATACTACTTTTTTTAGTAGTCTGAGGAAGACATCTTCTTCCAGATGTGCAAGCAAGAAGTAAACTGATCTGGTCATGTGACCTTTCACAATAGTCACATGACATTAATGGATTTTAATCAAGACAATCTATTTTTTCATTTAAAAGTTGAATTTCTTGCCCAAAGCCAATAACAACATTTTTAGAGCTTCCAGAAATAAGAAAAAAGTTGCGGTCACAATTGTGACCGGTGGGATTAAACGGGTTAAGTCGTTGACCAGAAGTGATTTATTATTAAGTGAGCGGATGTTTAAAAGTGCTAACTTAACAGTCGTACTTTTTGTCCCCAAAGCGATCTTAGTTTGGCGTGTAATAGGCACCAGATTAGATGGGTTTGCTGTACGGCTTTTGAAGGCCTTAGACTTTCTATCATGTAATTGAACAGCAATAGAGAAAGATTCAGGCACACTGGGTTCCCGCTTGTTTTGTAAACATTTAAGAAAGTTACTGTTATCATAGCGGGGACCCGACACATATCACTGAGAGCTGGTATCAGTTGTTTTTGGTACACAGCGAGCCGCTGGAGGAGGGTGCGGGCCCTGGCGCTGTGGCAGAGGCCGAAGAGCTCTCACAGGAGGAGGGGGAGGGCGAGCTGGGCCCGCAGGCTTTGGTGGTTGTGGGGCCTGCCGTTTTTTGGGTGACATCTGGGGGCTTGCAGCAAAAGAATGGGATAGTCTAGTTCCAGCATACACCAGTTGTTCCATTTTCTCCGAGAAGCACAGAAGTGGAGATGCTGGAGAGAGGGATAACGTGTCTTGCTCTGGTGTTATCGGAGGCTGTAATATGCTCTCCTGGATTTTCCAGAAAGTCTTCCTTGGGAGCTGAATCTTCTAACAGTTCTAGTATGTCACAGTCTGTCTGTGGTGAGCTCTGTGGGCAGGGCTCAGCTGAGATTGTGTCCGTCAGCAGAGGTTGTTGTGGCTGAGTGGTGTTATCATTGTCCTTGTGTGATGTGTCAGCCGCATGTCCATTCAGGTGCTGAAGTGAAGTCCTGTGGTCATTCATACCATGTCCAGGTGTGTGTGTGCCATTCAGGTTGAGTGGATTGGCACACACTGCAGAAGGATGATGGAGGGAGAAGTAGATATTGTCCTTTAGCACTCTTGAACCAAGTTTGTTTGGGTGGAGCCCATCCTGTTGAAACAGTTGCCTCTGACTCCAGAAAAGATTGAAGTTGTCAATGAAGTTCACTCCTTTTATATTGCAGGTTTTTTGCAGCCATGTGTTAAGCCCAAGCAACCGTGAAAACCTGTTTGTTCCTCTTGCTGGGAGTGGTCCACTGATGAATGTCTGAACTTTCAGTCTTTCAAGTGTTTCAAAAAGTTCATTGAAATCCTTCTTAAGGAGTTCTGACTGCCCTTTATGAATATCATTCTTCCCCACATGAATGATGAGTTGATTTGCAGTCTTATGTTTCATCAGAATGTTCTGAAGTTCCCTGTTTACATCAGAAGTTGTTGCTTGTGGAAGGCAGCATGTAGTTGTGTCTCTGCTACTAATGTTTCTGATTATAGAGTCCCCCACTATCAGAGTCCTGGGCTCGGCTGCGCTCTGAGCTGAGTGCCGCTGTCTGCTCGACCTTGAGCGCCCGTTAGCAGGGTTAGCTACTGGCTGATTCAGTCTGTGTTCGATCACATTCATCACATTCAGGGATTCCTCATTCATTAATACTTCAAATCTGTTCTCAAGATGTATAGGCGGTGGTAGGAGATCAGTGTTTGCAATCCTTGTCAGAGCCGTATCTGGGGTAGAGGATGCTATTGCAGCAATATGTGATGCTCGGGACAATCTGATGTTTCGAGTGCCTTTGGGTCTCGCTCCCTGTTTGTGCCATCGATTTGTAAGTCGATCGGTTTGTTTCTCTACACTCAGTATGGCCTGTCGAGGAGGACTAGATTCATGGGACTCACCGGCTGTATGCTGAGGGCGTCCATGATGAAGTTCTGTTGTATGTTCCGTCTGGTTTGGTGGTCCCACAAGTAACTTTGTTTCAAGAACTGCAATCCTTTGTAAAAGTCTCTGGCAGTTTGTGCAGCAAGTAGATTCCAGAGGAGGCATTTTCTCTTATCCTTATGAATGTAGGCAGTTGTGTTTTCTCTTCCCCGGAATGTAAGCTTTCAGTGGGAAAGCTGGTCGGAGACAAGAATTCTGCTTTTTTCTAGTAATCAAGCGTTTGAGCACTGTGCTGATTTGCTGAAGTTAAAATTAGGTGATAAAAGGAAATAAAATATAAAACTATAAACGATAGAGCAATAAAAAATATAAAAGCGATAGAGCAAAGCACGGAGCAGTAAGCAGGAGCGTCCGAACAGTAGCTGAGCAGGAAGTAGAATGAGAATCGAGAATGAGAATCGAGAACAGGCTCGGGTTATGGAACAAGAGGTACAGACTCTACTGGAATTAAGGGGCCATAGAATGTGTTCCCCTACCAGACAGGGAGTCAAGGTTTTACAGCCGGTACTTTATAGTTCCAAAGAAGGATGGCGGACTGAGGCCTATTTTAGATCTAGGGCTTTTTGAATCATTCTTTGAGGAGATTCAGGTTCAAAATGCTTACTGTTACCATTATCGTGAACCAAATCAGATCCGAGGACTGGTTTGTCACGATGGATCTAAAAGACGCTTATTTCATGTCTCCATCCTTCCATATCACAGGAGGTTCCTGAGGTTGCTTTCGGGGGCGAAGCATACCAATATCGGGTTCTTCCGTTCGGCCTAGCACTCTCTCCCCGCACGTTCACAAAGTGTATGAATGCAGCTCTGGCTCCACTGAGGCTTCAGGGCATCCGTATACTGAATTACATCGACGACTGGCTCATATTGACCCAGTCTCAGGAAATGGCAGTTCGGCATCGAGATGTCGTCCTTGGCCACATTCAGAACCGGGGGTTGAGGCTCAACACTACGAAAAGGTGTTGGACCCAGCTCAGAAGACTACTCTTCTGGGCGTGGTACGGAATTCTGTTACGATGCGGGCACGTATGTCTCCCGTTCGTATCGAATCCATCCTGGCCATGGGGTCCAGGATAAAGCTAGGCCAGGCCATCATTGTAAAGCAATTTCAAAGACTGCTGGTCCTCATAACAGCGGCATCCAACGTAATTCCTTTGGGCCTGCTTCACATGAGTTCCCTTCAATGATGGCTCAAAAGCCAAGGGTTTTTTCCCCAAGGGGAATCTGTTCCGTATAATAAAGGTTACGCGCAGATGCCTTCGTTCCCTCTTAATATGGAAGAAACCTTGGTTCTTGTCCCAAGGTCCAGTGTTAGGGGTGTCATGTCGCCGGGAAACTGTTTCGACAGACGCTTCCCTCGCTGGCTGGGGCGCGGTCTCGGACGGCCGCTTTGCCAGGGGTCTGTGGCAGGACCATCATCATTCTTGGCATGTAAATCGCCTAGAGATGTTGGCTGTGTTCAGGGCTCTGAGGAGCTTCCTCACAGACATCAAAGGTTACCACGTCTCAGTGGTATCTTATCTGAACCGACAAAGGACACTCAGATTGTGCCCTCTATCCAGATTGGCGCATCTGATCATTTTATGGTCCCAAGGGAAATATTATCTATAAGAACAATATATGTCCCGGGGGTTCTGAATTAGGGAGCAGACATCCTGTCGAGGCAGGGGCTGAGGCCCGGGAATTGAGACTCCATCCAGAGGTGGTGGAGTTGATATGGCAGAGGTTTGGACCAGTGGAAGTGGATCTGTTTGTCTCTCGAGGGACTTCCGTCCAACTATCCACTTTGGTTCTCCCTGACTCATCCAGCCCCACTGGGGCTTGGATGCCATGGTACAGGCCTGGCCGAGGCTTCGCCTGTACGCCTTTTCCCCGATCGCTCTGCTCCCGGGAGTCCTGGAGAGGGTCAGTCAGGAGGGCATCAGTCGTCTTCTGGTAGCCCTGTGTTGGCAAGCCCGAGTATGGTTTTCAGACTTAATTTCACTCCTAATAGCTCCGCCATGGCAGATTCCTCTGAGGAGGGATCTGTTGTCTCAGGCGGAGGGCACTATATTCCATCCTCATCCAGAGCTGTGGAAATTGTGGGTCTAGCCTCTGAGGGGGCTCAGTACCTAGATGCTGGTCTATCATCTGGGGTGGTCGAAACCATACTTATCTCTAGGGCTCCGTCTACTAGGAGATTATATGGCCTCAAGTGGAAGGTTTTTTCACTTGGTGTAGAGAACTTGAGTTAGGCCCAGTTAACTGCCCAATGGCTTCAGTTCTGGAGTTTCTTCAAGATCGTTTCTCTGCGAATCTCTCCCCATCCACACGTAGAGTGTACGTGGCTGCCATTGCGGCATTCCATGCACCACTAAATGTTGGGCCTTTGGGGAGGCACCAACTGGTCATACTATTTCTCCATGGTATTGGAGGATGAGACCGACAGTCAGGTCCAGGGTTCCTTCCTGGGACCTGACGGTGGTTCTCGAAGGGTTATTCCTGGCTCCCTTCGAATACCTCCAGTCGGCTTCGCCTAGGACCTCACGTTCAAGATAGCCTTTCTCTTAGCTATTTCTTTACAGAGACTGGGAGATCTCCAAGCCCTGGCATTATCGCCAGCTTGCTTGGGATGTGCCCCCGGCGGAGTTAAGGTCATCCTGCATCCGAGACCCAGCTATGTGCCTTAAGTGCAATTTATCATGGCTAGGTCCATGGTCCTGCAAGTATTTCATCCTCCACCTCATGTGTCGGCAGAAAAGGAGAGGTTCCTTGCTCTGCCAGTCAGAGTTCCGAGTATTTACCTTGAGAGGTCCTCTTCTTGGAGGAGGTCGGACCTACTGTAGTGTGTTTTGGATCACCTATTAGGGGCTCCCGGCTTTACAAACCATAAGTAGGCCTACAAGGTGCGCAATTTGCCTTCACCTTTGGCCGTTAGGGCTCTTTCTACTAGAGGCATGGCGTCCTCTAGGGCCCTCCTTTCGGGAGTTCCCATCCAGGAGATCTGTGAGGCAGCCGGTTGGGCTACCCCACACACTTTTGTTAGGTTCTATATTCTGCTCCTCCCTAGTACGCCTGGCGCACATGTGCTCTCGTCCTAGCTGAGTGCCTGAATCAGTTTCACTCCGGGGCAGGCCTGTTTTCGGTGCGTGGCCTAGTGGGCATTCGTTCCCCAAAGTGTCGATTCTCGATGCATTGTCGAGTTTCCTCGATAGGGAACGTCTCGGGTTATGACTATAACCCTTGTTCCCTGAGAAGGGAACGAGACAATGCATCGCTCTGCCACGCCCCTCGAGGCCTTAGAGCGTCTTGCTTCATCGCGAGGCTGGCATTCTATGCGTCAGCGTCACCTTTATGCTTCCGGTTATGCCGTCACATGTTACATCACGACGCAACACCAATCAGGATTGGAATAGTTTCATTTTTACTTCAGAGGCGCACGCTAAGGGAGCGTCCCCAAAGTGTCGATTCTCGATGCATTGTCTCGTTCCCTTCTCAGGGAACAAGGGTTATAGTCTTAACCCGAGACGTTCTCAACGTTTATGTATCATGAATAATGTTTCACTCTTGCTTTCTCTCCCTCATTAGCTCAGAAACATCTGTGTGTTTTTAGAACACAGAGGATCTCTTGAGAAAAGCTCTGAGGAGGACACACCAGGCTAATCGGCCCACAGATGCCTTCTTATTTCTGCACATCAGAAAGACCACAGCAGGGCTCCAGACAACCAAAAGATGCGACATACATTTGTGACAAAAATAACAATGTGCACCAATATATTCAAATCGGAAGAGCTTTGAGTGCGTCCGTGTGCGGTTTTGTCTGATATCTCATTATCTGGCAAACACTCACTAGAGTGGAACAACAAACATAGAGCAATCCATGTCTGATCCCCCCAAAAATATACTCTTAAACACTTTTCCTGTGGCATGCTGTGTTTTAACATTTTAGCTATACCGATGATTGCTTAGCGCATGATAAGAGCAGAACTAATGGTCTGAGAATCTTTTTTGTGCAAATAATGATCAATAATGCATAAAAAGCCTATCTGTTTCCATTAAAAATACGAATCAATTAAAAATACCATTTGGCCAGTGGAAAAGATTGAGAAACTTTCTCTGAAGTGTTTTTTATTTTATTTTGATTTATGTATTCAAAAACAAGTCACGGATAGGCTACTAAATGATTTTTAGCAATGTAATGTGACGGCACATCGGGATCTCATATTTTCCTAATGGCTTGTACTGTTAAACATGGTATCACATGGATGAATATGCATGCAAATTATATGCAGATGAGGATATGCAAAGTAAAACTAGGCGTTGCAAGCTCCATATATGATTATTTCGGGGAGGAACCTGGCTGGAGACGCATGTACGCACAATCTTCCGCTGACTGAGTTTTTTCTGTTTCTGAGTTTCTGAGAAAGGGAATTTTGCGGAAGGTTCTGGTGTACACATGGTTTTATAGGTCTTAATATTTTTAGTTGTATGCCATTTTTGGCTTTCAGGCGCACATACACTTTTAGTGAGGATCCTATGCACAGTTTTATAAACGAGACCTTGCCTCTCTCTCAAGTGCCACTTCATTGTTGTAGAGGATTGAGTCACAGTGCATAATTGTGTCTGTATTACTTTCATTAATGAACACAAAACATTGTGTGTGTTGTTTGACACCCCATCCTCAGCATGTTTTTACAGTATGCCAAATTGCTAACTAAACTGCAAAACAACCCCCAAAAAAATCTCCAAGTGATCATAAAGTGTATCATTTGCATCCTCTAATCACCCACAATCCTTTGTGTGTGTGTGATCTCCGTTTGTAGCGTCTTTTTTGTAGGATGAGGGCGAGTGAATAGTTTACTGTTTTGTCTAGTAGACTTTGTGTTTCACGGTCCACAACGAAAAGAAGTAGCCTAACTCACTCACAAGCCGCTCAGCCAAGGCAATTCTGATAACAATTCTTTAGCGGGCGCTAAAGCGAGTGAACGTCAGGAAAGCAGCTGGGCCTGATGGCATCTCTGGTCGCGTTCTGAGGTGCTGTGCTGACCAGCTCGCTGGATTGTTTACATCAATATTCAATGAGTCCCTGGCTACCTCCGTGGTCCCCTCATCTTTCAAAAAATCTGTCATCGTTCCTGTGCCTAAGAACAATAAACCCTCTTGCCTGAATGACTATCGTCCAGTTGCCCTTACATCCACAGTCATGAAGGTATTTGAGAGACTGGTTAAAAACTACATTTGCTCCTTCATACCTGAAACACTGGACCCTCTTCAGTTTGCCTATCAACCAAACAGATCTTGTGAGGATGTCATCTCTCACGTTCTACACTCCTCCCTTGCCCACATCGACAGTAAAAATGGGAACTATGTAAGGCTGCTTTTCATCAATTACAGCTCAGCCTTCAACAATATAATTCCCAGCAAATTAACTTCCAAACTTCTAAATCTTTGTCTGAATTCTTCACTCTGCAATTGGATTCAAGACTTTCTTTCACACAGTGAAAGTAGGCCGGTTCACCTCCAACTCCATCACCCTGAGCGTAGGAGCGCAACAGGGCTGTGTTCTGAGTCCCCTGCTTTACTCTCTCTACACACATGATTGCGTGGCTTCTCACAGCTCCACTTCTATTGTCAAATTCGCTGACGATACAGTGGAGGAAATTCAGGGTCTCACCAACGATCCTAAAAACTTTCTATTCAGGGGCCATGGAAAGTGTTTTAACTCAGTGTATCACAGTGTAGTCTGGGAATAGCTCTAGTCATGACTGCAAAGCCCTTCAGAGAGTCGTGTGCTTAGCTGAGCGCATCTCTGGGTCTTCTCTCCCGCCCCTACAAGACATTTACCTCAAACGCTGCAAGAGCAGAGCCAACAAAATCATTAAAGACTACAACCATCCACATAACTGTCTCTTCAACTTGCTGCCATCTGGTAAGCGTTACCGCAGCTTGAGGACTAAAACAGAGAGACTTAGGAGAAGCTTCTTCCCTCAGGCCATCAGGCTCCTAAACTCGATCTCTTAACATCATCTGTACTCTGGATATCAATATCTGGACTCAACACTGATTGCTTTATTGTAATGCAGCTACTTTTCTTACATCTTTTTGCATTTTACACTGCTGCTATGTAACTATTTCGTACTATTGTCTGCACATTTCTGTATGTAAATATTACCAGTTTAGCCTATATTACAGATTTATATTACTAGAATTTTTATCTTATTTATTTAAATTGTTAATTTATGTTTAGTATTTTATAATATTGCACTATCTTGGAGTGGACCATATTTTACATTTCACTACAGGTTGTATATTCTGTATAACTGTGTATGTGACAAATAAAAATCTTGAATCTCTTGAATCTTGAATAACGAGGGTCTTCCAGGAATAGCAACTATAGCCGCTTTCCGACCGGAGGGACTTTTGCAGTTCCTAGAAGCTAAAGTTCCTATAACCCTTTTTTTTCGCGTGTTCCGACCGGACAAATTTGGGGATTTTTTAGTTCCTCAGACTGTAGTTCCTACAACTCTTTCAGTACCTAGTCTAGAGCGAGGACTTTTTTAGTTCCCTTTCCCTAGGTCTACGTTGATTGGTTTCACTTATAAGTCACGCCCACTGCCAAAATTTTCTTCACTGTCTGTTGCAATTCACCTATCTAGGCTATGCTAACTCATAAGCATAACGCATTCAACCAGCTAATTGATAATGCTTGCTAAACTTACCCTTCGTTTTGTATGCCTCCTGCATTCTGCTCTTCTATCTTCTTCCATCATATTACTTAAGATCATATTTTTCGCTGGAGCCTTCGTCTTCTGTGTTTCTCTGTGCAGAACTCAAGCCTAGTCTTTAAACGCCGCCGTTCATACTCCGTTATTAAGGTCCCGGCAAGGCAGAACAGGAACATTCCGATAGCCTCCTCTATGCTGGTTTGTTGGTCGGAAAGCGGCTAATGACAATCCAGAAAATCTTTCACAGTGCAGCCAGCGAAATTCTTAAACACAGCAATCTTCAATCGAGTTTGTCCTTTTCCGCGGCATTGTAATGGAAACTCATAACAAATGTTTATTCAGCTCACGCACAGCCCAAACACAGCTGATGGAGTGTCCTTCAGGAATCACGACAACGGTAATCACAACACTCTTCCGCAGTGCAGCCAGCGAAATACTTAGAGACACGAGATTAACTCAGGCTTGTTAAAAACTCCAGCAGCTCGAATTCGTCCAGTTCACATTCACTCAGTGTTTTTTTTAAACTTCCTCGCCTTAACCCTGCACACATGTTGCTTAATTAATCCCGCTATGTCCTTCCGCAGTGCAGAACCTCTCCTAATAACCACATTGCAGTTTGGGCAATGTAGTTCCTTGTTTTCACCACACAACAAAAGACAAGGAAATAACTCCCTGCTGTTAGCTTTTGTAACTTTAATAATGGTTCCCTTATGAGGGAAATCAACACCGCGTCAGCTGACGCAATGGGGATGTTGTCCCGTAGGACCCAGTGTCTGAGGCACACGTACCAAATAGTCAATCATGGCGGATGCAGTTATGACGTTGCTGGGTGCTCCCCAGCGTATAAAAAGGGCACCTGTAAACACGTCATCAGCTCAATGTCTTCCAGAAGCCACTTGTCTGTATGCTGTGTGAAGATTGCAGTGTGTGGAAAAGAATGACACTTGGCGAGCGAACAGTTTAATCTCTGTATCCCTCCATGCCCGTGTTTCATAACGCCTGGTAATTGTTATGATATGTGTGTTTTCTCTTTTTAGGAGTGGAGCATGCACGGTCAGCCCTCAAAGGGGGAGAAATCTCCGCTCTCGACTGGCGCACTTCATGAGTTAAGAGGGTCAAGCTGCCGAGCTTACAGTTGTGGGTATCTCAGATGGAGCTGCTTGAGGAATGTGAGCAAGATCCCCTCACTTCTCTGCTCTGTAGTCCTCATGCCTGAAACGGAAGCCTGCTCAGCGGCTTATTCCATGGAACATGAGGACTCATTGCTCACTCATGAATTTGATGATTTAGAAAGTGTGGAGTCAGTAGAGACAGACATGTGTAAAAAATCTGTTTCCTGCTCCATGCAATACAGTCAGATTGAGCTTGGAATGGTCGTGACTTAGACAAGCGATATATGCTCCGGTGACCCTTCCATTTCTTCCAGACCTGCAGACTGATGTGTCAGGTTCATCGGAACATCCATTCTCTGCTCACGTGGCCCATTCTGCTTCAAGTTATTCTAATGTAGAGTCGATGAGTGAGTGGTGTTATAGGAGGATGCTGTGGGTGGAGAGGAATTTAGCAAGTCATTTCTCCCCAGTGAATCGACTCATTGCCTTGGACGATCTATGGCTGCTCAGATTCAAATACAACATCATGTTGGTCCCAAGAAAACAACTGGTCACTGTAGATGTCACGAGCGCCATTGCAGACATCCCAAGTCTCCCGGAAGTTCCGGGAGTCACCCGCATATTGACAGCGTCTCCCTGATGCCCGCAAATTAGTTCACATCTCCAGGAATCTAGAACACGAATGCGAGACAGAATACTGCGCGCATAACATACATAGCGCCAACCACGGCAGAGAGGGAGAGAGCGAGAGACCTTGTGTGTGACTACTTCTCGAGATACATTGAGGTTGCGAACTTACCAAAACTTACTGTATGACAGCAACAACAGTTGAGAGACTGAAGGTCATCTTTGCCAGGTTTGGTATTCCTGAAACACTGGTGAAAAATAACAGTCCACAGTTTGCAACTTGCGAGTTTGCAGAGTTTGCTCGAGACTGTGATTTTGAACATGTTAGAAGTAGTCCTTGATACCCTCAGAGCAACGGAGAGGCAGAGTGAGCGGTGCAAACAGTGAAACAAGTGGAATCTCGCCTGCAAAACTCTTAATGGGGGGGTAAGAATAAGGTTAACAGTCCCAGTTCCACCTAAATCTCTCACACCAAGATGGCCAGACCTAAAAGTGTTCACAAGGAAAGACAGGATTTTAAAATAGAAACAACAGGAAACATTCAAATCTAGACACAGAGAAAAATATCTTCCAGTCATCATACCTGGAAAGAAAGTGTGGATCAGGACTTCAAAGACCACTGGAACAGTCCAGGGAAAAGCATCAACACCCAGACCGTATTAGGTAGAAACTGAGATGGGAACAGTGAGAAGGAACAGAGTTCATCTTACAGTTATTCCACAACTAACTAACTCGGGTAGAATTTGCCTTCCACCAGAAAGACTGGACCTATGAGTTGAATATTAGCATAGGAAAACTTGCTGTCAAGAAAAGGGCAGAATAATCCCTTCAGCAGAATCAGGATTGTCCAGGCAGATTCACAGGTAATTGACCGAACAAAACGTATAATTATGCAGGAAATATTAAACTTGAACATATATCTGGGATTATTAGTAGGAATTGATCCAAACACAATATACAGTACATATTAAAATACAAGCTTCTGTTACTATATTGCACTATATTGTATTAAAATTCAAGAATGTATACCATGCATAATCTTAATCGAAGTATGAGTGATTGGAAATAAAGCCCCATGTCTGTAATTCAGCATTCATGTTTTTAATGAGCAGGGAAAGATCACACCTTTAAATAAATAACATATTTACATGCTTAGGGCAGCTGTGTTGTAAGAATATACAGGGAAACTTCAGTTTATTCATTGAAATCAGATCCAATCAATTGTTTATGGTAAAAGGTGTTGATAATGACTTAAATGTGTTGATGTAATGACTTAAAAATTGTTGATTCTTTCCTGTAGGAGGACGGATCTCACGCGGTATCATGTTGATACATATTAGAATCTCCTTGTAGCATGGATGGAACATAATCCATTGACAAGCATTCCAGTGGAATTTGCCCCTTGGTCAGACATGTTTAATTGCTTAAAGGTTGTTAATTCTATCATATGGGAATGGATCGTAACTATTATCAGATTGCTAAAAAATGAGAACCTCCTTTTATAAGAAACGTCTCAGGTTACTATTGTAACCATAGTTCCCTGAGAAACAGGGAACGAGACGATGCGTCGAACGACACGGTGGGAACGCCTCTTGCGTGATTGCGTCTGAAGCATCTATGCCAACTAGTCCAATGGAATGAGAGAATGAGCGTCACGGGCGGGTGACGTCATGAACCAGGAAAGGATAAGAGCACTTCCGCTGCTCGCCGGCATTTAGCTTCGACAGTTGCCGAAGCAAGCCGATCGCAGGGACGCAGGAAGTATGGCAGGGGGACGCATCGTCTCGTTCCCTGTTTCTCAGGGAACTATGGTTACAATAGTAACCTGAGACGTTCCCCTTATCGAAAAAGGGAACTTCGAGATGCGTCGAACGACACGGTGGGAACGAGAATACCCAACCCGCCATAATTACAAGTACCTGAGTGTCAGTCTGTTGATCTAAGCACTCAGCACCTGAGAACCTGGGGCAGCATCCAGGTCCAAACTGTAAAATCTCACGAATGTGAGCGGAGAGGACCAGCCCGCCGCATCACAAACATCTTGAAGAGATACCCCCTGCAATATGGCTTTAGAAGCCGCCATACTCCTGGTCGAGTGAGCTCGGACCACCAAAGGACAAGGCTGGCCCGAGTACTCGTATGCCAGTGAAATAGCCTCGACTATCCACTTACTGACTGTCTGTTTGGAAGCAGGAAGACCTTTCTTAGGTGATCCAAAGCAAATCAGTAATTGGTCGGACTTCCTGATTGAGGATGTCCGACGTACATACGTGTCCAATGCTCGCACTGGACACAAGAGGTGCAGTCTTTCCTGGTCCGCAGTTGCAAAAGGAGGACAGAAAGCCTGCAGCACAATAGGCCTCGGAGTCAAGGTTGGAACCTTAGGGACGTATCCCTGTTTTGGATATAGGAACGCCTTGACCATCCCCGGTGCAAATTCAAGGCAGGTGGGGAGACCGAAAGAGCCTGAAGGTCACCAACTCTCTTTAGGGACGAAATAGCTAGCAGAAAGAAGTCTTGAAAGTAAGGAACTTTTCTGAGACCGAATCTAAGGGCTCGAATGGAGCCCTAGACAGGCCTACTAGAACTACAGTCAAATCCAAGTTTGGCACCTTAGTGCGAATTGCAGGCCTCAGCCTCAAAGTGCCACGAAGGAAACGTGTAATCAGGGGGTCTCGACCCAAAGATATACCTCCCACCATGGTATGGTAAGCCGCAATGGCTGCCACGTAAACTTTTAGTGTGGAAGGACATAGACCTGACACAAAGCGCTCCTGCAGGAACTCGATTACTGTGTTGACAGAACAATTAACCGGATCCCACTGATGTCGGTGACACCATAAGGAGAAAACTCTCCATTTAAGCGCATACAGTTTCCTCGTAGCTGGAGCTCTGGAGCTTAGGATGGTCTCAACAGCCTCAGCTGAAAGACCACTATCTATAAGTTGGGCCCCCTCAGAGGCCAAACCCAAAGACTCCACATGTCTGGTCGAGGGTGAAATATTGTGCCCCCGGCCTGAGACAGAAGGTCCCTCCTCAAAGGGATCTCCAATGGAGGCCCGTCTAGCAGAAGGATCAGGTCCGCAAACCAGATCCGACTTGGCCAGCGTGGTGCTACTAGCAGTAGGCTTATTCCATACCGACGGACCCTCTCCAGAACTCCTGGGAGCAGAGCAACAGGGGGAAAGGCGTACAGACGTAGCCTCGGCCACGTCTGCACCATGGCGTCCAGCCCCAGGGGGCTGGGTGCGACAGAGAATACCAGAGAGGACAGTGCGTCGTGTTCTGAGACGCGAACAGATCCACCTCTGCCTGACCATATGCCTCCCAGATTTTCTCCACCGCCTCGGGGTGGAGACTCCAATCCCCTGGCCTCAGCTCCTGCCTCGACAGGATGTCTGCTCCTATATTCTGGTCCCCAGGAATATACACTGCCCTCAGAGAGAGTACCTTCCCCAGAGACCACAGGAGGATCTGGTGCGCCAGTTTGCAAAGCGGACGCGAGCGCAGACCCCCCTGGCGGTTCAGATAAGAGACCACTGGTGTGTTGTCTGTTCGAACGAGCACATGATGGCCTCTTAGGTCCGGAAGGAAATGTCTCAACGCATTGAAGACGGCCATCATCTCCAGGCAATTTATGTGCCAAGAAAGATGATGGCTTTTCCACAGACCCTGAACCGAGCGGCCTTCCATTACCGCTCCCCAGCCGGTGAGAGAAGCATCTGTCGAGATCACTACTCGATGGCAAAGAGCTCCCAACACCGGACCCTGGGTTAAGAACCAGAATTTACATACAACTAAGGCACGAAAGCATCGCCGCGTGCCTTGATATGCAAAGTGGGTTTCCCCTCGGGGAGAACCTTCTGGTCCTGAGCCAGCACTGTAAAGGTCTCATGTACAGCATGCCAAAAGGAATTCCGTTGGACGCTGCTGCCAGTAGACCCAACAGTCTCTCGAACTGTTTTACAGTGCGTGACTGGCCTAGCCTCAGCTCTTCTGTGGCTGTTAGGATAATAAATCCCATACCACACCAAGGAAAGTGGTTCTCTGTACTGGAGAAAGTACACTCTTCTTGGCATTGAGCCTCAACCCCAACATCTCTATATGAGCGAGAACGACACCTCAGTGCCGAACCGCCAACTGCTCTGATTCCGCTAGAATCAGCCAGTCGATATAATTCAGAATGCGTATGCCCTGAAGCCTGAGAGGGGCTAAAGCTGCATCCATGCATTTCGTGAACGTGCGGGGTGACAAAGCTAGGCCGAAAGGAAGAACCCGATATTGGTATTCTTTGCCCCTGAAAGAAAACCTCAGGAACTTCCTGTGCTGAGGGAGGATGGAGATATGGAAGTATGCATCCTTTAGATCTATCGTGACGAACCAGTCCTCGGATCTGATTTGGGTCACGATCTGTTTGAGGGTCAGCTAACTTGAACTTGAGTTTCTGAACTGACCGAATAAACAGGCGAAGATCTAAAAGGGACGCAACCCTCCATCCTTTTTTGGAACAATGAAATAATGGCTGTAAAAACCCGACTCTCTGACGGGTGAGTACACCTGTTCTATAGCTTCTTTGCTAACAGGGCCTTTACTTCTTGTCCCATTACCAGAGCCTGCTCGGGATGCACCACTGTGGGCAGCACCCCGCTGTAATCGAGGAGGACGAGAGCCAAACTGGATTCTGTATCCCTTCTCTACAAACTGCAGGACCCAATGAGAAATATTCGGCAGAAGCATCCACGCTGCCAGAAAATTTACTAAGGGAACCAGCCCCTCGAGGCTGGTCTCTGGTGTTACTGAGGGAGCCAAATCTGGAGCCTGAAACATAATGGCAGGAACTACCTGACCTGACTACTCAAAAGCCCCCCTCAGAGGGCGCGAAACCAATGCTGTACCGCAGCATAGCATCAGCGACTCGCTGGAGACCGCTGCGCCCTGAAGCACCGGAGGTGGCAGGGTTGGCAGGAGGGTCTCGTGAGGACCCCGAAATGGAACGGGCACCGTGAAATGAGGTGTACACCACTCTACTTCGGTCGGGGCTGTCCTCACAGGCCTGATGCCTAAGCATCAGAACCTTTTTTTTTTTTTTTTGAACCGAAGCTTTCTTCGCCTGAAGAACGGTCCTCAGATCCGGCTTAGGCGACTTCGGTTGAGAGGGTTGCGTCTGTCTCCAGTATCTACATGGAGGAACACGAGACGCAGCACTCTCTTTCTGTGCACATAATATGATGAACTCGACGGCTGGGGCTGCTCACGCCCAGCAGCCCCAGGGGGGCTGGACACAGCGAGGGAGAAACCTTATTATATATATTTTTTTTATATATATATATCTTTTATCACCTAACAACGACCGCATGGAATGCGTCGCCGAAGAGACCCGAAGGCTCAAATTTCGCTATATCCAGAACCCCAGCAGATCGGCCTGATAAGCCTGGAGCATTATAATATAGATTTCTATAAACATTCTCCAGCTGACCTGCTGCCGTATAAGCTTTACCCATAAAACCAAAGTAGTTCTGCTTAAACCTACGCGCTGCCTCGGCAAACGCGAGATCCCAGCCACAGAATCTTATTTTTGCAAAATACACTCGAAATCTAAGCGGTGCCTCGGCAAACGCGAGATCCGAGCTAGATTCTGATTACAACATTAAACCTACACGCTGCCTCGGCAAACGCGTAGATTCTTTAGTATAGGCTTATGAGCAAAGCAGAGACTTAAATGATGATACTGGACCAGGTGAAAAAATAGCATTTTCCTATTTTTATTTCTGTTCAGCCTGGGGCATCATATCATAACCGTAATCTTTCAACCCTCTAATCTTGAATAAACATTTAACACGAGGGCTGAAAGTAGTGATAAATACGGTTTATTCCATAATTTAAATATTCAGTGTGTAAATCAGGGAAAAAATGGAAGCCTCGTGGTGGAGATAATGTGATAGAAATAAGAAAACGCTCGTCAAGTTTCTTAGGACGAGCGTTCCTTTTTCTCAGCTGGCCATTAAATATTTAATTTACTAACAGCACGGGACAAAACCTCCACCAGTTCATCATATACTGGAAAAATAGATGGCGAATCTAATTCAACAGTGTGTGTGCTTGCTTTCACTTTCAATATTCTCAACACAAACCTCCTCGGAGGAAGAAATGAAGGAAAAAAGGGCTCTCTCTCCCCGAGCGGAAGAAACCGCAGAGCGTGCTTCCAACACCGGGGAGATAGAGCTGGATCTTCCGGGCAAGGAAGAAGAAAAGGCCCTCGGACCGTTCTCCCACCCCTCCAAAAGATCCTTTTGCGATCCCCAGGAATGCATTCTCCGCGCCGCCTCGGCAAACGCGGGTCCTGTCATCCCGTGAGAATCGCGAGCCTGCCACTATCATACAGAGTGACAGGCGAGAGCAGAGCATGCTAATCTGGTAGTTTCACTTTCACAATGTTAGCACTCAGCATGCTCTTACTCTCAAACAAAATGCCACAAAGCTGTGTGTGTCCCCACCCGTTTAAATAAACGCGGGCAGGGAGGAACACACTGTTTGTACATTTGTTTCGCCATAACGTTTCCGACAATATTGTAACAGACAACAATAAATAGACAGAGACAGTTTGACACAGATCGCTTGCTGAGGCAACAGAAGCTAAATGCCGGCGAGCAGCGGAAGTGCTCTTATCCTTTCCTGGTTCATGACGTCACCCGCCCGTGACACTCATTCTCTCATTCCATTGGACTAGTTGGCATAGATGCTTCAGACGCAATCACGCAAGAGGCGTTCCCACCGTGTCGTTCGACGCATCTCGAAGTTCCCTTTTTCGATAAAGGGAACATGGGTGGAACAGAATCTAGTAGCAATCAATCCAAGCACTGCTGGTCAGAAACTGCAGACACATGTGGCTCTACAAATAGATATAGAGTGTGTTCACACTGACATCAATTTTATCAGATTGCTAGGTCACTGTGCTTTTCGTCATTAGGCATTCATGTTGCTGGATTACCTGACATTGGTACAGTAGGCTGCAGAACTTGCCATAGCATTTCTGACTTTTTTCCGTGTATAATATTTTAAAATTGCTGTATGTAGGCAGAGATACATCATAGAAATCAGTGAAATCACTCATAGTTACATTACCTTCTCTCCCATCTTGCCCACACTTTAATGTGTGTAGGCTCCTTAATGCACAAAGAGTCGATGAAAGGACACACACATTTGCAGAGTTCTTTACCACGTTTGATATTACAGCCCATTCTCACCCCAAGGCGTCATCTAACTGACGCCTTGGGAATCAGTTTGACCATGCTTCAATATTCGACGCTAAAGGTACCCTTTAGCGTCAGTTAGTTGACGCGATCCCAGGGCGTCATCTAACTGACGCGTTACCCTTAGCGTCAGTTAGATGACGCCCTTCTACCCAGACCTAAACCTACCCGCGTCATCTAACTGACGCGTTACCCTTAGCGTCAGTTAGATGACGCCCTGGGAACGCGTCAACTAACTGACGCTAAAGGGTACCTTTAGCGTCGAATATTGAAGCATGGTCAAAATTGTCAGTTAGATGACGCCTTGGGGTGAGAATGCGTTGGATATTACCCAATGAGATGCTATAAACAGAAATTGATTCTGCAGCCCACCTTTACTTACCGCTGATTCAACTATTGTAGTTTCCATCACCTCAGTTTCACTAAATGGTTAATATGAGCAGTATTTCTTTTCTTATTATCATATCAGTATTTGTACAGACATACTGCATTGTTTAGAATAACTACAATGTTACATTTTGAGCTACCACCCAGTTCTCCATTTCTGAAATAATATTTCAGTCATATAAGTAAAAGCGTCAATTTGATGTTTCTGACAATTCAGAAGATTTCTTGAATAATGTGTGGACTAAACACAAACAAGTCCATTTGACAAAAAATGAGCAGTAAATGAGCACAAGTCAGGCAAAGCATGTGAGGTACAGTATTGTGAAAACCTATTCAACCTCATATTTCCTTACTATTTTACAACATGTCTTTATCTTTGGTATTATTTATCTTTAAACAATCTTTTATGACACTATGGAGACTTGTGTGTATTGAGTATTAAGAACACTGAGGTTATCCATTCTCACAGGTATTAGTCTCAGGTAAAAGTTTTAATCCCCTAGTTAAAACAACCTAATTGAAAGGACTTTTAAAGCCATCTGACTGAACACTGTCAAATTTGATTAGAGCTAGTCAGGCTAAATATAGACCTCAGTCACCAATATGTCTGTCATTCTAATTAACCTTTTTTTTTTGCTAATGATTAAGGACATGAAAAACCAAGCTTTATGACTGACTAATTGGCAATGTAAGACTTCTGAGGTCAAGATTTAGATGCCAGATGTTTTTATGTACCAATATAAAATGTGTTTAGTATCTATCTCTAATGTCTAATAAATGCAGAGATGAAAAAAAGACTTTGAAGTAGTTACGACCCTTTACAGCTTGCACATTCTCCTTTGCTATATAAACAAAAGTCACATTTAATCTGAAACGTTGATTAAACTTGGCTATTCACATAGAATACAGTATGTAATTTGCTGCAGTGAAAACATCTCAGGTTATGACTGTAACCAGTTCCCTGAGAGAGGCTTCCGCATCGCGAGTTCCCTCGAAAGGGAACAGACTGCTTTCTAGTGAAAGCAGACATGAGCAAGGTAGATGCCTTCCATGACAGTTGCCTTAGGAAAATCCGCAACATCTACTGGCCCATCTCTAATGTCAACCTGTACAAAAAGACAAGATCCAAGAACATATCTCAGGAGATATACCAATTAAGATGGCTCGCTCATGTACTCAGGATGTCTCAGGAAAGGATACCCAAAGTGGCTTTGTGTTGGACACCACCTGGGAAGCACAAATAAGACAGGCCAAGAACAACATGGCGATGCACAGCGAAGACCAAGCTGGAAGAAATGGGGTTCTCATGGGGAGAAGCACAGTTCGCAGCTCAGGCCAGACCTAGATGGAAAGAGCTAGTAGTGGCCTTATGTCTCACACGGGATGAAGAGGATTAAGTTAAGTTTCACATAGAAAATCCTAGGAAAAGGCCACTTTGGCAAACATGGGCATATTTAGGTCACCAACTAATCCAAGAGAGGATTTTGTCAGATTTCACAGCTAATACAATTGTAATGAAAGGTTCACATTTATCAGGCCTTTGAAGGTAATAATGAATGACATGAATTATATATAACCTTTGGAATGAAATTATATCCTGGGGCTCTTAATATACCCTGAAAAGCAGCTAAATTTGCCATTTTCTATTTCCACTTTATCACTAGTTCTGATAGCATTCTTTTACATCACATATTAATTTAATTAGGGCCTATTCAAATTAAGCTTTAGCTATATTGCAGAACAACTTGGGGACAATTGTGTCGCATTTGAGGACATATTCTACAAGAATCCACACTGTAAAAAATGATTTTGTGGTGAAGTAAATACTACTGAAAAAAAACAATGTAATTTACATGAAAAAGTTAGTTCAGGCAAGAATTAAAAAAACTAAGTAAATTCCATATCAGTACTTAATTCAAGCGAGTAGAAATGGAAGCGTAAATATCAACTTAATAAAATTAAGTAAAAATTACTCAACTTTTCTGATACTGGGGTTCCCATCATGCACTGGACCTTGAATAATTAATGAGGTTGATTTTTCACTGGTTTCCAGCTGTATTTACACTGTTTTATCATTGCTTTTGTTGTTAGGATTATAGTAACTTGCCATTTTGTGACATTTCGAGTACATTTTCTGCTCAAAATGACACATTCAAACACAAAAACGATTACAAATGTTACCGTCATTGTGTATTGTCTACCAAGTATTGAGGTCTTTGCATTCACATGATGTTTAACATCTGACATGATGTAGTATAAATTACTTAGAAGTTCTAAGTAAAGCACATTCTGGTATTTCAATATTATTGTTTGAGTGAAATGTAATGCAAAGGAAATTTCAACTAAATTGATTTTACTCAACCTTTTACTAGCCAAGTTAAAATTTCTCATTTTCTTTGTTACTTTCACTTGACTAGGTTAAGTAAAGTTTACTTAATTCCATATTCCAAGTAAATTTATCTTAAATATTTCTAATTAAAGCTACTGATAAATATGTTTAGGTTTTTACTTGGCAAATCGTTGTAAATTTACTAGCATTTTCTGAGTGAAAAAAGTTAGCAAGCTTTTTTCAAGTAAATCCTACTCCAAATTTTTTACAGTGCATTCACGTAGGTGTATCACAAGCACAGGCCCATTTACAGCTGCTCCATCTTTAATGATACACAAAATCAGGCAGTAATAGTCAAACTCACACTTGAATGTGTAAATTACTTTCAAATGTGTTTCTTTTATTTTCAGAAATCTCAGCAGATTTACTTTGATATGAATATTATATGTGAGATGCTTTGGCTAATGACCAGGATGATGCATTTTTCATCAATGATGAAATAACACATTTTCAGACAAAACAAATCCATTACTCTACAGTCAGAAATAAGCCGTACTCTTGCATCATATTGCACTCAATTACAGGATATCTCAGGATATCTTCTTTATTACATTTTCAATCTGTACAGAAGATAAACCATTGCAAGTTATTTCTTCCATTTTGTGAATGGTACAAAACAATTTCTAAATTGTTTTTGTGGGTCCAGATTTCTTGGACTGTGGTCAGAAAGGGTTTGTTTACTTTCTGACTATTATTTGTAAAATGTGTTAGAAATACAGCCTAATAATTTTGGTCACATAGCAGCACTTTTGTCATTTTAGGAGATTGTGTGAATATGTGTAGCATATGTGCAGAAATGAGTTTAGAACAGTTTGACAGATGTGTGAATTTGTTTAATTGCTCACTGCAGATGTAGAGACCTTGTAAATGGCATAATAAAGTCTTTTGCACACATACACAGCCACATTCAGAGAATTTTGGGTGGCATACAGTTATTTTTTCATGAAAAATAAAAATAATACAAGGTCTCCAGAGGCTAATTGTGAATCTAACTTTCTTTCTCACACCTTCTTGTAAGCTTAAAGTGGAGACTTGTATGTGTGTAAGGGAGAGAGAAAAGAGAGAAAATGAGTGTTTGATAGCATGAAAGCAGTCCTACAGATGGAGCCTAAATAAAGCCCTATTAGTCTAAATTAGTCCATCACACATCTGCAAAAAACCCCATTTTTAAAAGATGGCTGGATATGACAGACGGATCAAATGACTGATCGAATTTTACACTGCTATCATTGAGACCATTCTCAACTAATCAATCACTGTCTGGTTTGGGGCCACGTCTGCCCACACCAAGGACAAGCCACGGCGCATTATTAAATCTGTAGAGCGCATTATGAGTTTCACCTGCCTACTCTCAACAACCTCAGGGCAAGGAAGAGTATAAGGAGGTCCAAAGCCCACCTGTCTTTCACCCCATCAACCATCTCCTTTTTCAAGCTCTTCCCTCTGGTCAGTCAGAAAAAAAGACTAGCAAAACTGATGCTTTTACACCAACAACTGAACTATCTCCTTTAATGTTGACATTACCAACAATGAATGGCTAATATGTGAAAATAAATATTCTGCATACTGATGACCTCTATTTATCATGTTTTGTACTGTTCTTAGGCCATTGTGTGGTTGTTTTCCCACCATCACAACTAATTCCTGCATGTAAACATGGTTCACTGATATTAAGATTACTGTGAGGTAGAATGATGGATGGACACAGGTCAGAGAGTCCTTCAAACAGTCAGACATCTGAGATGATCAAAGAGATGAAAAGACCAAAGAGTTTATGGGACATTACAGCGCAGGAAAGGTGCATTACATCTGCTTCAGCTTTTATGTGGTCGTTGTAGTACTTTGATCGTATTTGCGTGTTATTTACCTGTTTTTCAGCTCCATCTAGAGGTGGCCTCCATTCATTTGTATTATTAAGGAGATCTATAATATCTAAAGACAGCTATCATTTAGCCGTTAGCTGTAAATGTGACGTCATAACAGCACTGATTGGCTGACAAGTGCACAGTCCCAAACCCTTCACTAGTGACTGAGTGTGAGGAATGTGTCAAAGTCAATGAACAGGCAAAAAATGTAAGTCCAAATTACCGTTCGCAAAGACCCACTCCCTTTAGTTACTGTTGCTATGTCCGACAAACCATGGTATTCTCACGCCACACATCATGTTTTCGCGCTGATAATGCGGTGACAGAAAGGACAGGGCAGGTTAATGTGATATGAAACAAAGTCTCGACTTTAAAATTTTGTAATTTTTTTAAGAAATTGAAACAAATGCCATTTTGTGGCTTTTTAATTTGTCGTGACAGATCTCTGTAGCGACTCAGTCAAAGCTGCCCGTGAACTGATCATCTCTTCCTTCTAGTTAATTTATAGCATCAAATAAACATGAATGAATATCAGAAGGAATGTTCTTTCAACCGCAGAAAGACTTCAGTACACACCGTTTTTCAAGTTCAAGTCCACCAACTTTAATCTACTAGCTCTCCTGGCTGCTTTGTCGCAACATGCTTATCCTTTTTTTTAGAAAAACTCATTACCCAGCTTTAGTGCAATCCAATAATCAAGGATGTTAGATCACATAGGAAATATTATACAAGATAGATTGTAACTTGAGAGAGAATAGTGTGTTTGTGTATGTTTGTGTTTTGTTCTACAAACCAGAACACTGAAATAATAATAAATAATAATTATTTGTGTTTAGGTTGAGTTGCGCATTTAATGCCTTGTTGCGTTACAATGTATTAGGAAATTATATATATATATATATATATATATATATATATATATATATATATATATATATATATATATATATATATATATATATATTGCATCCAGTTTCTTTTGTTCTACTTAAGTATCACTGAGGCTAGAAATCTCCATGTCACGTTTTGATGTGTTCTGTTCTGTTTTGTATCTTGTCTTCCCCTGTCTTTTGTGATTTTTGGTTTAGTCCTGTTAGTTTTCCCGCTCCTCGTTTGTGTCAATTTTCTGCACCTGTTTTCAGTTAATTATCTTGTTTGGTTCAGTTCTTTTAAGCCCTGTGTTTTCCCTCAGTGTTGGTCGATCGTCGTCCATGTGTGGTTGTGTGTTTCTGATTTCCTGGAGTTTTGTTTCCTGTTTAAGTTTGGAAAGTTTTCATTTTGTTATTAAAACATTTATATTGAAGCTTTCGTGTCCTCGTCTTCAGCACCTGCACAAACCCTGACAGAACGATCGACCCTAACAAAAAAAAAAAAGGGATGAACTACGAACTTTGTGTCCCACAAGATGGCCGGTCTCTGGAGGAATATGCGGAGATATATCTCCATCTTTTCCGGGACTCTAATTGGGACGAGGAGTCCCTGACACATGAGTTTTGGAGTGGGATGGACGATACCCTCGCTCAGAGACTGTTGTTGGGAGATCTCCACCTCCCGTTAGTAAAATTCATTGCCCGTACGCTGTGGGTGTGTGGTTCCTCATTCACCGTGGGAGACATCCAGCCCGATCTCCACGGCCAGCAAGAGCCCATCACCTGCACGCCAACGCCTGAGCCCATTGCATGCACGCCAGAGCCTGACCCGTTTGACGACCTTCCAGAGCTTCTTCCCCCAGAGCCTTCACAGCTGGTCCCGTCCAGCCCAATCAAGCCTTCACCGCTGGTCCCGTCCAGCCCCGAGTTTCCTGATATGCTGGTCCCGTCCAGCCCCGAGTTTCCTGATATGCTGGTCCCGTCCAGCCCCGAGTTTCCTGATATGCTGGTCCCGTCCAGCCCCGAGTTTCCTGATATGCTGGTCCCGTCCAGCCCTGAGTTTCCTGATATGCTGGTCCCGTCCAGCCCCGAGTTTCCTGATATGCTGGTCCAATCCAGCACGGAGCCCGTTGACCCAGAGCCAGAGCCCGTTGACCCAGAGCCAGAGCCCGTTGACCCAGCGCCAGAGCCAGAGCCCGTTGACCCAGCGCCAGAGCCAGAGCCCGTTGACCCAGCGCCAGAGCCAGAGCCCGTTGACCCAGCGCCAGAGCCAGAGCCCGTTGACCCAGCGCCAGAGCCAGAGCCCGTTGACCCAGCGCCAGAGCCAGAGCCCGTTGACCCAGCGCCAGAGCCAGAGCCCGTTGACCCAGAGCCAGAGCCAGAGCCCGTTGACCCAGACCCAGAACCCGTTGACCCAGACCCAGAGCCCGTTGACCCAGAACCCGTTGACCCAGCGCCCGTTGATGTCAAGTCAGTTCCCGATCATGAGCCTGTCCTCCCCAAGAAAATTTTGGGGGGCGCCATACGCCTTCGCCGTGGCCGGCCAAAGATCCACGGAGGCCCGAAAAGATAACACCGCCATGGCCACCTGAAGGCTCTGCACCGCCATGGCCACCTGAAGGCTCTGCACCGCCATGGCCACCTGAAGGGTCTGCACCGCCATGGCCACCTGAAGGGTCTGCACCGCCATGGCCACCTGAAGGGTCTGCACCGCCATGGCCACCTGAAGGGTCTGCACCGCCATGGCCACCTGAAGGGTCTGCACCGCCATGGTCACCTGAAGGGTCTGCACCGCCATGGCCACCTGAAGGGTCTTCACCACCACGTCCATCTGAAGGGTCTTCACCGCTGTGGCCACCTGAAGAGCCTGCACCGCCTTGGACGCCCGAGGGTCTCACAGTTCCGCCCTGGACGCCCGAGAGTCTCACAGCACTGTCATGGCCACGCCCACAGCCTGCTCCGCCTTGGCCACGCCCACAGCCTGCACCGTCGTGGCCACGCCCACAGCCTGCACCGTCGTGGCCACGCCCACAGCCTGCTCCGCCTTGGCCACGCCCACAGCCTGCTCCGCCTTGGCCACGCCCACAGCCTGCACCGTCGTGGCCACGCCCACAGCCTGCACCGTCGTGGCCACGCCCACAGCCTGCTCCGCCCTGGAGGCTTCCTGGACCTGCACCATGCCCTCGTCAGCCTCCAGGGCGCCCACCCTCCCATCCCTTTGGATGTTATACGGCGCGAGGACGCGCCTTCGGGGAGGGGGGAGGTACTGTCACGTTTTGATGTGTTCTGTTCTGTTTTGTATCTTGTCTTCCCCTGTCTTTTGTGATTTTTGGTTTAGTCCTGTTAGTTTTCCCGCTCCTCGTTTGTGTCAATTTTCTGCACCTGTTTTCAGTTAATTATCTTGTTTGGTTCAGTTCTTTTAAGCCCTGTGTTTTCCCTCAGTGTTGGTCGATCGTCGTCCATGTGTGGTTGTGTGTTTCTGATTTCCTGGAGTTTTGTTTCCTGTTTAAGTTTGGAAAGTTTTCATTTTGTTATTAAAACATTTATATTGAAGCTTTCGTGTCCTCGTCTTCAGCACCTGCACAAACCCTGACACTCCACACGAGAGGACATTGGTGAAATAGGGTGGACTTCTATTTTGTGCATTCTCTCATTGTTAACACTGTGTATAAATATTTACTTAGCATATATGACAATATTTGCTTATTTTACAAAGCTTAATGTACAGCGGAGTTTCACAATTTACTGTACAATAACAACAGATTAGTGTTCATTTTTTTACTGTGTTTGTTGCCCTTTTGGCTGAGTTATAATGTTGAGTGTCACTGTCATAATTGTTTGTGTTTTGGATAGACTTTGCTAAGAGACTTTGCAAAGATACTTTTTGCACCAAGTATAGCAAGTTAAATAGCATCTTGACTAAGTAGTGCGAATAGGGATTTTTTCTATTCACACAAAGTGTAAATGGAAGTAATGTGCTGTTTGTGCAGTACTAAAGGTAGAATATCTAAGCGACAGTGGGCGTGTCACGTTTCAGTGTGTTTAGTTCTGTTTTGAGATCTTGTTTCCCCCTGTCTTTGTGGTTTTTGGTTTAGTCCTGTTAAGTTTTCCCGCTCCTCGTTTGTGTTCAATTCTCTGCACCTGTTTTCAGTTTATTATCTCGTTTGGTTCAGTTCATTTAAACCCTGTGTTTTCCCTCAGTGTTTGTCGATCGTCGTCAATGTATGGTTGTGTGTTAACCCTGAATTCCTGGAGTTTTGTTCTTGTTTGATTTTGGAAGTATCATTTTGGTAATTAAAACTATTATATTGAAGCTCCCGTGTCCTCGTCTTCAGTCACCTGCACCCAACCCTGACAGGGCGGAGTTAATGAAAATAGCCTTTGCAACAACCTTTGATATTTGCACAGAGTAAATAGACACTGCCATTTGGTGGGGTCTACATTTATAATGATTACTTTTTACAAGATCCAGGAAGACTATTTATATGTTGGCATGATGACACCTGAAATATTTAAACACTAAGGTTCTACTTGATTTGTAGATCAGTGAGGGTTCAAGAAAGACTGTTAAAATGCCTTTGTTCTGATTCTCTAGATTGCGTCTGAGTTGGTAGGTCTAAATGAAAGTGAACCGAGAGGACATGCTCAATAAGAGGCCACATAAATCACACTTACATCTACATGTGCTGTGTTCACATACTAGCCTTCTTCAATTCTTCATTAAGACTCACATTCTACCAGAAAGACCTGGGAGAATAATACTGTGACAGTTAACCATTTATTAACAGCCCAGCAAGCAATATTATGATATAAAGTTCTTTGCCGTAGGCCCCGTCCGTAGCTCGCAATCTGAGAGTATGGACTCTGCATTGCCTGCCTGAAGACGAAGGCAGGGGTGCAGCCGACCCCCTGTGAGGTACGGTAGGGGACCATCCTGGTGGTGGTGGGAAGGATGGAGGGGAAGGTACCATCTCGGTGGTGGTGGGGAGGATGGAGGTAAATGGAACTCAGATGTGTAAGTACTAGGGTTGGGCATCTAGGAATAATGCCGATCCAATATGCATCTCGATACAAAGTATCCGATCCGATATATTAACCATACATGTGTGGCATTTTGCGATGCAATACGATACGATTCACAGTCATATCACGATACGATGCGATACTTCAGCACTAGCTAATTAGATCAAGTTTATGTGGTGATGTGAAAGAGGATGCGGTGTCATTGAATGAGTTTGATTATTTATTAACCAAGTAAAACCAAGACTTTTTTACAAACTGGCTTTTCTCTCAGAGCCTGAGTGTCGGTTTACAGTAGAGGGCCATTTTAGAACACATGGCACATATTATTTAAGTATTTCCAAGATAAACAGAAGGTATAAGTGCAATATATACAACAAAAAAAATATTTGCACTCTTTCAACAGAAAGAAGGCTTACCATTGCACATCAAGAATTGTAATTTCAGTTTTCAACTATGAAAATAAGTTTTAGAAAGAGATGTTTTGCCACTGATTATTCAAAACTTAAAGCTCCAGTCGGCAAGTCTGGCAGATTGAGTGGACTTAGGCAAAATTTTGAATGTTTACAACTCTCATGCCCCTCCCCCACCATCAACAGATACCCTCCCACCGACTCACCGAGTTCAGTGCGTGTGCAGGTTTTCTGTGAACGCGCCCGTCTCATCAGGATCCATCAACACCATGGAGTATTTGGAGGTATGCTGCCTTGGCTAATCTACCGATAGATTGCAATTGCTAACGTCATTTATACTCTAAATGAGCTTACTTGATCTGTTAGTGTTTTGAAAGTGAGATACATCCGCCATCACTCTTCGTTACTGCGCGAACTTCAGGCGTGTGCATATGATTGTAACATGCGTGAGGGGTGGCGTGTGCCCGATCTGTGATTGACAGTCAGATCTCACACCCCCCTGCGCTGATTGGACCCGATGAGCAGGGAGCTGTGGATTTTTGCAAAACAAATAACACGCTCCAGGTGGAGTTAGAAACTCGGGTTTTTTCTAAAACCACTTTATTTATGTTGTTCTGTCGGATTATAGTGTCGAATTCACTGAATATGATCAAAAAAATGTTGCCGACGGCAGCTTTAATGTTGTGAACAGCAGTGTTATGCTGCTTTTACTTTGAAACATCACTGTCACTGTAAACAACAGGCTAATAAAATAAAATAAAAATAAAATAAAATAAAATAAAATAAAATTCTAAATAAAAAAAAATCCCTTTTAGAATAGTGCACATTGGTCAGTCACCTTCAGTTAAAGGTTTTTCTTCAGAAATATCAACTGATCAACATGATCAGGGTGAAGCAAGCTACGCTGAGCTGTAACTATATCTCCAGCTGTGCTAAAACTCTTTCAGCTGGTACACTTGTTGCTGGGATGGACAGATATCTCTTTGCTAAAGCTGATAGTAGTGGAAGATCTACTTGCAGTCTCCACCACTGCAACACATCCCCATCCAAACCTAAAGTGTCCCTTTCTCTATATTTTAAGATTTCATCCTTAGCTTTCTCCCTGATGGTCTTTGCTGGTGGTCTTGCACTCAGGAAATCTCCAAACATCTGATCCATGGCAGTCTTTTTCTTTGGAGGGGCATCATCTACAGAAGAGGGCAGAGGAGAGGCTCATCAGTTGTGCTGAAAATATTACTTTAATTTACAATCTGAAAATTACTTCACTATATTGAATCTTCACTACATACTTCTGTACATTTTTGGCATTGTCTCCATTTAAACCTGTCTTGTCCTCTTTGGAAGGGCTTTTGTCGCCTTCTATTTCAGCTGTCTGGTCCTCTTCCAGTGTCCCTGTCGCCTGGTCTTCATTCGGCATTGCTGTGTCACTGACCTCTTCCTTAAAAATGCATAAACATGTAAAACAATGCATATTCATATATTATTAGTTCTAAACTGACTGCAATAACAATATTACTTTAAATGTTCTTACCTCTCCATTCATCTGTACCACCTCTGTTGTTATCTTCATGAATACCATATCCTTGGCATCACTGTCATCCAGAAAAGCCAGGTCTTTAAAACGCGGGTCGAGTGCTGAGGCACAGTGGAGAGTGCCTTCAAGATATGTATGACGGCCATCAAATTCCTGCCTGAATCTGTCTTTCATATGGGAAATAACCACTAGATCACTCTCATCTGGTTGGAATTGTCTCTGCAATTTGGCTTGGATTGGAGAGATAATGGAGATGGTGGGATTTTTTTCCCAGGAGTGAGTGTGGAGGAGAGGAGTGTGGTTGCCACTTTCAGAGGTGACATTAATTTGATGATCTCTGGGATCAGTGTCATGTCATCTTCTGTCAAACTGGCCATAGCCTCACGGCTCTTTATCTTCCTGGATAGCAAGGTGTTCAGCACAGCAGGCTGCTGCTCCCAGAAACGCTCCAACATGTGAAGGGTACTGTTCCATCTGGTGGAAACGTCATGGATGAGCTTGTGGTTGGGCAGGTGTAACTGGGTCTGTATTTCACGCAGAATTTCAGTTGCCTTAGGGCTTTTGTGGAAAAAGGTGACAAGCTTCCTAACTTTCACCACCAGCACAGAGACACTGTCCACCTTAAAGGCTTTTTGAGATGCCAAGTTCAATGTGTGGGCGATGCATCTCATGTGTGGGTTCATTTTGGCACCAGCATCAGCAAGGATCATGTTTCTGGCATTATCTGTGACTAACGCGGGGCTCTTCTCTTTGATCTTCCACTCGCGGCAAACATCCTGAAGTAAAACGGCTAGATTATTCCCTGTGTGAGCCTCATTAAACACTCAAACACTGCAAAACGTGGTTTTTGAGAACCCACCCGTCATCTATGTAGTGTGCTGTGGCCGTTACATATGATGCTGTAGCGCAAGATGTCCAACCGTCCACTGTTAAAGCAACTCTTTGGGCTTTGTGCAGCGACTCTTCTATCTCTCTTCTGACTTTGTCGTACAGAGCAGGAATCTGTTTATCGGAGAATAGCTCTCGGTTTGGTTTCTTATAACGAGGCTCCAAAACATGGAGGAGGTGTTTAAAACTTTCGTTCTCCATGACTATAGGGCTGAATATCTTTGCAGATGAACAATGCAATAGCATCTGTTATTGCCGTAGATTGCGCGGCAATAACAGGGGCACTGTTCAATACTTTTCTCACCACTTTTGGAGCTGGCAGTGTTGGGAACGTTACTTTAAAAAAGTAATTAGTTATAGTTACTCACTACTTGTTCCAAAAAGTAACTGAGTTAGTAACTCAATTACTCTATAATAAAAGTAACTCGTTACCAGGGAAAGTAACTATTTGCGTTACTGTTAAAAAAAAAGTTGCTATTATGTCAAAGAATTTTTTTTTTTTTGCAGTTTTCACAAGTCAGTTGAAATGAGTAAAACATGACAGGTGTTTGTACATAACTTTCTATATTTATTGCACGTCGACAGACAACAAGAGGTTTATCCTGCACTTCACTTCACTGCACTTATTAACCCAGCTCCTCACTAGCTGTGTGAGCCAGGGGTGCGTTCGGAATACACAGTTTATTCAATCAATACATAGGCTAGTAACACATCAGGCGTCATTTTGTACTCACCACTTTTTGAAACAAATAAATAAAACATCTCCAGTTAACTAGCAGAGCATTAATTTAGTTCGCTATTAAATAAGAGATCTAGCGTTAAATTGTTTTGGTTTTGAACTCAAGCTGAGCGCTCGTTGCCGCGGCTGCATAGTTGTTCTCTTGTGGTGCGCGCGCCGCACGCAGTCTTCACTCGGATGCGCGCTCTTCAATCTATCGCCGTTGTAGAGACTTTCTATTCATTCCGGTGAAATCACAAAATAAAAAGCACACAAACGTTTCCCTGCTTGATATGGACTGTAAACACTGATGAACATATTCGGTTTTGATACGGGAGAAAAAAAAAGCTATACTAGCGTGGATTAGAACCCATAACCTCTGACATGCTTGGCAAACAATCTACCACTAGACCACTACGGATCGATGGATTTATTTACGGGTTGAGCAGAGAGGCTGCACAGTTTGACAAGTTTGTACCCAGCACTTCTGAAAATGCACTTCCGAATGCGTCCCCAGCATATTGCAAACCAAACTGACACCCGTGGTAACGGATCGCATTTAACGTCCAGTAACGTTAACGGCGTTGTAACGACGGGAAAAGTAATTAATTAGATTACCCCGTTACTGAAAAAATAACGTCGTTACCTAACGCCGTTATTTTAAACGGCGTTATTCCAAACACTGGGAGCTGGTAGCTACAGGTGAATCAGAGCAGGAGGCAGGGGATGCAGGGGCACTGGTAGATGCTTCCTCCACAACAACACCATGGCGCCGCTTCAAGAGAGATATCAGATTAGTCGTACTGCCCGTGTATTTTACAGATGCGCGGCACAATTTACAAATTGCATTTGTCTTGTCAAGTCGTCCATCTTTCTTGTAAAATCCATTGTGTTACCAAACTTTAGATTTAAAACTCAGTGGAGGATAAATTATCTCGGCATCCGACATGTTTGTTTTGCTTACTCCTCGCGCTTCCCGACAACTACCATTGGGCGCATCACTGGCTTCATCCGCGCAGCTGATACATTGAGTTGTAGTGTACACATCCGCAAGTCCGTTGCTTAGGCCTACTTTATGTAGGTCGATTAAATTATGTGCCAAAAACAAGTTGACAACACTTGTTAATAAATAAAGAAATACATTCTGTATTAAAAGGATAAGCTGTATCTCGGAAAAACCGATGCATCTCGCAAAAACCGATGCATCTCGATTTGCTTCCAAAATTTCATTCACCCTCTGCTGCTCTACCGATGCACTCGCATCGTGCACACGCATGACCGCGTATCGATACATATCTGTTAATCTTCCCATCCCTAGTAAGTACCTATCTTTTATACCATAAGTATTAGAACGTGATTGGATAGATGAGAAGGTATATATATAAGATATATAAGTGACATAACAATTGAGTCTTCCCGGCAGAACTTATGCTAGAGCTTCATATCCATCTGATTTGCCATCACTGTAATTTTTACTTTAACTTGTGCAAAAAAGATCAAAGAAGATAACAACAGATCCATCATTATACAGTTTTTCACAATTGCTAAAACACTAAAATCCATTGGCTGAACAAAGTTATCAGTTGCCTGAACTCATTTAGCTAATTGTGGAGTCTGTTGTCAATACCGTAAACAATTTCACATGGTAAAACACAATTTGCAGATCTCACTTAGACTTTTCAGCAAAACTCTACTGGTAAACACAAGTGGCAAAAATCAAATACAAATAGAGAACACATGTCATTTGATTGAACACAACCACTCAAAACTGATTCAACCTGTTTCAAATGTTGTGACACAACCAATATAAGCCAGTTCAGAGAGCAAACAGGTTGTTGAAGGTGGGGAGGAGAAAGTCTGAGAATGAATAGAAGAAACAATGTGAGAGAATGAGGTCGAGTGCGTATGCGAGGTGGGCGATGAGGAGGAGGAGGGCAAGAAAGAGGAAGAGGAGGAAGAGGAGGAGGGCAAGAAAGAGGAGGAGGGTAAGAAAGAGGAGGAGGAAGAGGAAGAGGAGGAGGAGGAGGGCAAGAAAGAGGAGGAAGAGGAGGAGGAGGAGGCAAGGAAGAGGAGAAGGAGGAGGAAGAGGAAGAGGAGAAGGAGGAGGAAGAGGAAGAGGAGAAGGAGGAGGAAGAGGAAGACGAAGAGTGGAAATATCTGATGAAATTCGAGCAACAATCATAGACCATGTTCTTGTCCATGGACTGACCCAGGCCAAAGACAAGAAGCACATTGATCACATGTTTACTCCTTTCATTTGTGCCCCTTTGAGTATCGTATACTGTAGTACAGTGCACTGCTGTAGACTGTACAATGAAAAAATATGACATTTTTTTTAGATTAAAAATGTAGTTCTCCCTGAGCACTATATGTTTTGAACAATGTGTTTTAAATTTTTTGGTGTATTGTTTACTGACTGCTTGATAGTGTATAGCATTTTGATCACTTTGTTTATGATTTGAGAGCAGTGTTTGATTTTGAACACAGGTAAAACTGTTTTGAGAGCAGTGTTTTGATTTTGAACACAGGTAAAACTGTTTTGAGACGAAAGTTTCATTTTGCAAGAGGAGTCAGAGGTTTTGTAAATAGTGCTTGAAGATGAGGTTTTGTGTTTAATGTTTTCAGAAAATGGAGCAAGGTTTCAGAAATTGTGTTTTAGCAATTGAGAAAAACTGTAATATAATTCATACTGTCTAATGTCTACCATCAGATTTATATACTTTTTACTTCAGGAGAACAAACATTAATGGCACATACAGTAACGTAAGTAGAGCGTTCTGTCAAGGTTATCTGGCCTGATCAACATTTTCAAGAAGATAATACTGTTTGAATCATATTATATAAATATAGTGACGGAAAGTATTGTAAATGCCCATAAAATGTAAAAACTCTTTTGTTATCTCTCTATTATTATTGAATTTCATAATAAAATTGACAGAATTTGAACTCTAAGAATTTGTAATATCAAAAGTAACAAAGCACAAAGCTTATTGTGATGTATTGGATGAGAGCTGTGCTATTATTTTCAAATTTCTACTGAAAAGCATATAGACCATAAGATACATTTTTTGAATTTAAGAATCGATATCAGTTCATATTGTTCATATTTGCCTGTTCATGCACAAAGGTCGTGGCCAATAAGCCTCCGCTGTCTCTGCTTCCTGTGATGTGAAAAAGTGACAGTCTCTGTTAATCTGTTCTCTTCATAAATTAATAAATGCATAATCTAGCCTATATGCTCGTCCTGTAAGTTTATGATTAAAAAAAATGTGAACAAAAATGAAAGCTATTAAATGTCATTAAAATGTGAAAATTAAAATGACTGTTAATAATAGATTATGACTGAACTTTTATGACCCTTTCCATCAAAATGACGGACAATTCGAAAGTCTAACGCAACCTCTACACGTAGCCTAAGTAAACTAAATATTCCTTCTCTGTCAGAATGTACTTTTTGAAAAACAATTTTGCATGTCAAATTACTTACAGGTGGATTTAATGGCTGAACTTGACTCATCTTTTTGTTCTTAAATAACTAGAAATGTATTCAAGCTCTGCAAATAACAAGCAAGCAGGGGATGTGGTTAGTGTCATACAGCCGGATGATGAGACAATAAACATCCGCGCCCTCTCCTGCTGTGTTCACAGTGCATTCTGGGTAACTCCCACAATGCATCTATGAGAGGGCAGCTGCTTCTAGTAGTTTGGAGCAAACAGATGGTTTCGATTGACTCTGTCAGTTATACTCGGGTGGAAAGGGTAAAGTAGGCGCTTATCAAGCGAACAGCGATCATGTGTTGAACTTTTGTTGGAATACACACTGTACGCCTAAACATATTTACTACCTACTGTTCACTAGACTCACGCAGAGGCATATCTATGCACAACATTCCTTCTTCTTTGTAGTTGATCACATCACAAGGACCTGATGGTCCTCTCAGAGTGATGCCACACATGCTGTTACATTACCATATTTGCAATCTACAACATTCTTCATTGTGCTAATGGAGTTTGAATGTGATACACAGAATATAATGTCTGGAGCCACATCAAAGGAACTTTGTAGATTTGTTCTCATTTATTCTAGTTGCATTTTATACAACATTATTTCCGGTTCTTGAATTTGGGTGGCATTCCAAGAATGCTGGTATGCATTGTATCTCTGACATTTATATTATTAAAAGGTATATGTACTTGGAACCTGTATGTATAATCCACTTTCACACATGAGAGCTGTTAAATAAAAATGGCCAGATTGTCTTTCCCAGTGAATTATATAAAGTGACAGTGTGTATGTCTGCTGTTCACACATGCAACTGCCTTTCCTCTCTGTTGCATACAGAGAAGCTCTTTCAATTCAAATGTCTGTCCAATTTGAAAATATTTCATTACACAATGCTGAAAATCATGATTTTTGACTCCTGCGTCACAGGCATGGAACTAAATGGCATGGAGTAATTGCTGCAGCTCTTCAGAGCTTGATTGACTCAATCTCTTTGACAGTAGACCTCTTACGTCAAATCATCCCGACCTTGTACGTGCTCAAACTGTAAATCTTAGAGCACACATTTAGCAAAAATACAGAACAATACAACACATGTTAATTTACCTAAATGATTGGACCTGAGACAACAAGTGTCCTGACCTCTAAACTGAAAAATGCTGTTAAATTTAAAGCGATTGTTTGTCAAAAAGTAAGTTTTAAGTTCGGGAGGAACACGTTCAAATGATCTACCCAATCAGCATGAGTGGAGGTCTATATATATATATATATATATATAACTGTTCCTCGACAGTCTTTTCTGCATCCCTTCTCCACTATGAGTCCTCACTTTTGGCTAGTTCCTATCCCAGCCAGGGATATGGGGGAGTACTCTGGGATCGGGCCACATTCCAAGCTCAGAGCCTTCCCCCAGACAGCACGCCAAACATGCATACTCTACTATCTGATTATTTTAAGTGTGAACTTGTGAAATGATAATTCTGTCATCATTTACTTACCCTGAATTTCCTCAAATAGAAGATATTTATAACAAATAAATAAATAAAGGATTTGGGTTTTTTGCCATACATTGATTATTGTTTTGGACCTTATTGACTTAAATTGTATGAACAGAAAAACAATTGTCATCTTTTTTTGTGTGGTACACAGAAGAAATAAATGTTTTACAGTCAGACATATGGGGGAGTAAATGATAATTCAAATGATTAATTTTTGAGTGAACTATCCCTAAGGAAAAGGCTGTATGTGTTATATTGTTTGTCAAGGTTAACTCCAAAACTCGCCTCTGGTGCTACCCATTATAGCTGTTTGTACTTTGTTAGGACATGTTAGACTTTGTTATTTTGATAATTTTGTTGTTTTTGCCTTTCATTTGGAGCCAAGAGGCTAACGTCTGGTTGGTGTAATGGAATTTGTCCCTGAGGCATTTTAACCCCACAAAAAGATTGTTCTGGAAGTCCATCAGGGGAGAAACGCACACTAGAGACACACAGCTCCATTGCCCCCATTTTGCCCATCAAGCAGAGCAAAAATGCCCTCCTGAGGGAAAATGTGGAAAATAAACGCTTTGATGTAGAAGGTGTATTTGTGCCTGAGAGAGTGGAGTTGTTTAAATAGAGAACTTAAAAGAGGAGTGTACATGTGATGCCAAATAGGAAATAATATGTACACATTATGTGAACATGTCCAGGTCTGCTGGTAAACTAAATGGTTTATGGAGAATACATTGGTGTGCAACCACTCATACATTTACAATTACAAACAGATGAGCATTTGATTTAAACACAATACATATTTTTCACACATATTGCCCATAAGGATATAAAAATCACACCCTTAGATGTCACAAAAACAAAAACTGCTCTCACATTTGTCTAAAAAAACAAGCTACACTCCCTTCCGATATCTAGCTGAACTCATCACCGCTCTCTGGATGATTGTGTGTGTGTGTGTGTGTGCGTGCGTGCGTGCGTGCGTGTTTGCGCGTGTGTGTGTGTGTGTGTGTGTGTGTGTGTGTGTGTGTGCGTGTGTGCATGCGCGTGCGTGTGTGCGTGCGTGCGCGTGTGTGTGTGTGTGTGTGTGTGTGTGTGTGTGTGTGTGTGTGTGTGTGTGTGTGTTGGAGGTTTTAGTACTGAATAAATATTTAACATGGTGGGGAAAGAAGGAAAAGCGAGTGAGAATGTGTGATAGAGACGGAGAGCAATGGAATCGGAGGACAGAGGGGTGTTGGGCTGCAGAGTCTCAAAAGGGAAAAGAAACCTGCGATACAGCAGCAGTGAACACTGATCTCCTCCTCTCCTTTTATTTCCCTGTCTTCTCTTTGTTTCATTCTGTTTGTCTTTTTTTCAGAAGTGAGAGAGGAAACTAAAAGTAAGACTTACAGAAACGAGCAAGGGAACATTCTCGAAAAAAGATGAAACTGCACACAAATATTACATGAACAAACAGACAATCTCAGACATGATTTGAGACCAGGCACCAGAAGTGGAGTGCTATCAATGTCCAAAGAAACATTCGATCAGACTATTAAACACTTCTATACTCTATCATGTGGGGATTTATCCATTTTAAACTATACTTTCTCTCAATTTATTTGAAGAAATAACTTTAAAGGAATGCTCAATGATTTTTTACCTGACTTCTGTCATATCAATTGGCTTCAAGACAGCCATCTATACCTCGTGGTTCAGGACCTGTTGCAGCTGAGGCGAGTAGGAGACTGAAATTGTGGGTCGCGCAGATAGAGATTGTCGACAAGTTTGAGAAAGATATGAATATCTCTCATTCGTCAGCGGCTGGAGAGAGCGAGCTGGCGGATGTAGATGTGCTCCTCAAGCAAAGATGAGAAGGGAGAGGCTGTTGAGATAGAGGATGTCTCTGAGCACACACAGGTGGAAGTGCGAGAAGCGCGAGCTCCCTCGCAGCTACCTCGATGAACACTTCCCGTTGGGACATAACCGCCCAGCTCATACGAGTCTTCCTTTTTTCCCTGATCTTCACACTGAGGTGCGGAGATCTTGGGGACAGCCATATTCTACTCGCATCCATCGTTCACAGGTGAACTATGCTGATGTGGAGGGGATGCAGGAATATGGTTATGCGTCGATGTGTTCGATTGAAGAGACGCTGGCCACCTCTCGCTCGGTAGGTGAGGCATCCGCATTAAAGACACCGTCTCTGCCAACTAAGTTCTAGGGTCCCAGAGGCTGAATAACTCTGCCTCCATCCCCCACTTCCATCCCCTGACTGAGGTCAGGTGCGGCTCTGACACGCTTTTACATCTAGCCCTGAAGCTGGACCTGTGATGTTTTTGGCTGTATGTTTTTTTCCCAACATCTGCCTTACTGATGGTTCAGCATTAGAGGCTGGTTGTGAATGCTTTGTCAGACGCCGGACAGTTTACAAAGTAGTAGGTTCTCAGTGAGCCTCCTTGGTTATTGCTTTATTCATGGGCCTTCTCTCGATATGGAGATTTATTTTAGCCTCCACTCTTTGAGCTTCACCTGCATATGGTTCGGGTTGATTAGGCTCCATCAATCCCCAAGGCCCAAAACAGCTTCCTGAGACTCCTTGGCTTTTGCTTAGGTTTGGAGCGTTGCTAGGCTTCTTCTCGTCACGAGAATCTTCCTGGGAGGCCCCTACTTTTTAGTTGGCAGTGTTGTCAGGCTCCCTTTGACTCTGCCTCCTTGACTTCTGCCTTTATACAAACTGTTCATCAGAGCTCCACCTGGGACAGTATTGCGTTGTTAGGCACACTATGTGCCTCCTAGATGGGAGCTTGATGGGTTATCAATGCTTAGTTGTTAGGCTCTCTTGAGCCTCCTCCGTTGCTTTTGTGATAAGCATTGCTAGGCCATCTCTTTTCTAGAGAACTGTATGTTTAGGCCCCCACTCCCTCAGGGCTCCGCCACCTTTTATGCAATTCGGAGTCCTGGGCACTCTTTGAGCCTCCTTGGAGCTGCCCTTGGAGCTGCCCTGAGTATAGAATGTACATCCTGAAATCTTAAAGAGTCAGCATAATGAGGCCTACGTTCTCTGCTCTGGACTTGAGCAGTAGCGCTGAGTTGTATGCTTCTTTCTGAGTCTCCCTTGGTGCACCTGGGTTGGGAGTACTTTTAACCATTGTTTATTCGCTCCCCTGAGCTCTATCTGCTATATAAATGTCAAGTTGTTAGGCCTTCTTTGGGCCTCCCTGACAGACATTGGATGTAGCTAGGCCTCCTCTCTTTAGATAGTTGTTATTTTAAGGCCTCCGTCTTCTGAGCTCAGCCTGAGGCTAAGTTGTTAGGCTCTCTGTGAGCCCCCTTGTTCACTGTTAGCTTTATTTGAGCATTGTTAGGCCTCCTTGAGCCTCCTTACAAGATATACTGAGCGTGGGGAGTTGTTATGTCTACTCTAATTTAGAGAGTAGTCCTGCTGAGGCCTCAACTCCTAGAGCTCAGCTAGACAGTAGGGTAGTTGGTAGGCTCTCTGGGAGCCACTGACCTCAGTGTGGAGTGTTGCTAGGCCTCCTCTCATTTTGAGAGTAGTTGTATTGAAACCTCCATTCTGCGGAGCTTCACAGGCCAGTTAGACAGTTAGACACAGTGAGTTATAGCTCTTTCTGAGCTTTCAAGCCTCCACGCTTCAGGGCTGCCTGAACAGAAGTTCTGAGTGTTAGGCTCACTTTGAGCCTCCTTTGACGCTGGCCTGAATATGAATGTAGTTAGGACTTCTCTTTTTAGTACATTAAATCCTGATGTACTCATTACATCATAAGAAGAATGGCATCTACGTTTCCAGATCTGGCGAAGGACCTTCGCCTGGACCTGATGACAACGCAGTGCTGAAGTGCCAACTAGCCTCTTCCTATGGAGGATCCCTATTCCACTCTACAGATAAAGCTTTGTGGAAATTTCGGTTCGCGTACCTACACAAAGTGATTAAAATAAAATAAAATTCTGCATCAAAATTTATAGGCAAGACAAGTAGTTTGTTTAGGCATGGTTTGTAGGGAATTATAAACCTGTGCACATATATTCAAACACGCATAACTATAGAATAAATTCTTAATGCCCATGTGAACGCCATCAGCGTTTATCACAGGTTCACGTTTAAAGTCTGTTTAGAGAGAACGGTGTCATCTTAGTGGCCCCTAATTAATTTAATAACAAATGATCATGTTGACGGAAGTGAATCAATCAAAACTAACTTTAGCTGGAAATAACATTATTCAAGAACCGCTATAAAACCATCTCTGTTACCTTAAATTATATGTTTATCTCTGTAAAGCTGCTTTGAAACAATCTACATTGACTACGTTTACGAGCTGTCAATATTCGGGTTATGGTCGGGTTAAGGTCACTATTTGGGTTTCTGAAACATTCGGAATAACCTGATTACATGCGTCAATTGGCAATTGGCAATATCCCGATGTAAACGGCGACGCACGGTTAGCGTCTGGACGTACAGACAACCTTAAGATGCAATATGCGTCATTTCCGATTCTTCTTCCTGTATCCAAAGACAACAACAACAGCAGCAGCAGCACGCGGACAATGAATAGTTTGGGGCAGATAGCGATCGCCTTTGTTTGCGCTTTGGTGCTGGTACTGACCTCGCTCCAAAAGCTGTGCTCTTGCCATGTTTACTTCCGGTATACTGCACGCGGGTTTTTGTATGCGCTGAGAAGTTCATCTACTCAAAAGATCAAAATTCCTTGCAAATAGAACATGCGCATAACACAAATCACTATGAGGATATGCCGATGCGCGTTTACATGACCAAACATTTTGGTTAGAAAAGGGGTACCCCAGGTATCATATCCGGGTTTTTAAAATCCGGGATATGAGCATATTTGGGTTTTTCCGGTGTTTACATGGCCGTGCGCGACCAGGTAATTGCTAATATCCCGGATTTTAACGGGTTATTGGCTGCATGTAAACGTAGTCATTGTTAAAAGCGCTATATAAATGAGGATGATATGACTTGACTTTAGAATCATCCTGGTGAGGCCTCCATTCTTGAGAAGCTCCGGTCTTTGATCGTTGCTGGTGTGCACCTTATGGGTGAGGACTTCTTTGAGTCATTTAACTTAGCTCAGCCAATAGGGCACTTATTTCTTCAGCATGCCGGTGTGGCAATTCCGTTCTCCATAGCGCCCTCTAGGGGATGCAGCACGAGTTCCCTTTCAAAAGGAAATGCCTCAGGTTATGCATACAACCATGGTTCCCTGAGAATAGGAAATAAGACTATGCGTCCCATTGCCATTCTTCCGGTATTCCTGCACAAGTCTCCTTTCGACAAGAAGTTGATGATGTATTTGACAGGTGCCTTTTTATACTCACAGTTGCACCAGTGGTAACGTCATATACTGCCTCCTGCCCAGTGGCGATTCTAGGGGGTGGCCTGGGGTGGCCAGGGCCACCCCTGAAAGCTCATTGGCCACCCCTGTGGCCACCCCAGATCTGATAGGTAGTTTGAAAAGTTCGTCAACACAAGAAACAAGAGAAATGCTGTCAATCAATGATGACAGCTGATCAACTGATTTAGGGCCAGTTTTACATTTTTAACGAACACCGTAATGGTCGTACTGAGGCTGTGAGAGCTGATTTCTGCTCAGCGGACGTGTGGCCATGCAGGTCAGGTGACCCACGAGATGAGCGCGCTGGCTGCTGCTGCTCCGTGAAACAGGAGGACGGTCACAGTTACAACAGCAACAATACAACAACGATAAAAACACTGGAATCTGTAGATTGAGAGGTATGGTAATTTAATGTTTAGTTATATCGTAGTACCCTCTGAATGTGTAGGAAAACTGAAAAAGTCGAACTACAAGGTACTAGCTAGCTTAGCAGCCTGCAAACCAAGTTAAGAGTGCAGACAGTTGAAGAGGGCGCGCGCAGCTCTTAAAGGGGCCACACCTTATTTCCACTCGTTACACCGCCATGAAATACGAAACACTATTTTCTGGACTGAAGACTGAGGGTGTTTTTTTTGCAGATGTGTGTGTGTTCAATAGAGCTAATGTTATATTTTTGGCCAACCAGTGAGTGAAATATAGTGTGAAAGTCTAGATTTAAGTTATAACACAAGAACAAGCTGTGACTTATTTATTTGCTCTGTGATTTAAGGGCTGTTTAAAAAGGATTTTTGTTTGTATCAATTAGCTCATCTTCACACACAGTCCACATATTTTTTTAGACGTATAAATAGGCAGAGCAAATTGCATTCAAAAAATGGCAAGTTAATTTATGAAGAAGCATCTTGACCATTTATGATTCTAAGTCTTAACTGTTTGATTTAAATAATGTATGCTGAATCAAAGCCAACGTTTCAATTTATACCTTCATCAGGGCCTTGGACATGAATACTGTCTGGGTTAAAAAACACTTTTTGCACATTTTCATACATCACAAGGCATCCTAATGACATTATTCAGTCATCAGGCCATCATCTGTGTTACCTGTATTGTTACCCATGTTTGCTTTACTAATTTAAGTCCCCTTTTGTGGTTAAATAAAAACACACCTGGCAAAGAACAAACTAAGAAATTCAAATTAAAAATCTCTAACAAATTATATCTAAGCTAAATAATAACAAACTAAGCATGTAAAGAACAACACATATTTAAGTTTTTTCCTTACAAGCTTAGTTTTTCTTTTGCTTTTACAGATACACTTTTTAATAAGGTCCTAAGGTCATTAAGCATTTTGGTTTATCCTGATGGATTTCTGTGTTTTTATGTAACCACAAGATGGTGCCTTAATTAGTAAAGCAAACACAGGTAACAATACAGGTGACACAGATGATGAGCTGATGACTGATACATGTTATTCTATAGGATGAGTTAAGAGCAGTTTAATTTTGCTACTCTAGTCTAACTTTAATCAAACGAGACAAGGATTTTAATTCACTACAAGAAAATAGCTCTTAGAAAATGTTTACCCTATCCTGACCATAATTACTGATTAAAAATAGACATGTAAAAATAACCAGAGATACTTGAGGACTGTGATAGGTGGTTAGGACTGTTTTTAACAGGATAGACACTTTTATTTGACAGTTATGAGACAGGAAATCATGGGAGAGAGAGAGGATGTGACATGCAGCAAAGGACCAGGATTCGAACCATGGTCGGCTGCGTACGTATACGCATTAAACTTCGCTATACCATGGCCACCCCAAACTAGCTTTGTGTCCCATCTTGGCCACCCCCCAAAAAATGTCCTGGATACGCCACTGCTCCTGCCCAATGTCAAGTTCATTATCATGTTTAGACTCATCCCTCAGACACCGGTCACACCAGAGGCATTCCGCATAGCGCCCTCTACCAGATGTCAGTATATAAGTCTACTACTAATGTGAATAAAAAAAAAAGTCAAATAAGTAATTTGTCCAAACACAGTGCGCAACAACCCAATTTTTATAGCAACACAAAATCTTTTTTTTCTGTTCGGATAAGCAGTTTTAATAAAACAGTAGTCAAATAAAGATTTTGTTAATCATTATTTGTGCTGATTTGTTTCTAGTAGCTCACTAATTACACACTACATCTTTAAATACGTATTAATTAACAAGATACTTTGTTTACTGTTCTGAAAAGATAGGCATTAACAGTAACTTTCGGAAAATCAGGCATGTGATTGCATTGCTCCTGGGTGTAAAAAGGAGACTGACAGTGTGAAAGCAAAAGAAAAATTGTCAGTTTTCATAAACTGCTGCTGAACATAGAACTGCTTCGCTTCCTGATACACATTCAGACAGTCCCACTGCTTCAAGATTTCCACACATACTTGGCTATACAATATGATGCAAACATGACTGTCCGAAATTAAATGAACCACAACCATCATAAACACCCATTTGTCATTTCATTTCCTCAACATAAAGAGATCAAAGCTGATGCAAAATAATTATTTTATAATAATTATCCACATTTACCAGTCAGGACTCCACATTATCCCCAATTCCGTCATATTTCTTGCCATCATTGTTTTTATCCATTTGCATTCCATGCAATAAAACTTTTCCAGACTTATTTTTTTTTTTTCTTTTGGTCAACTAGCCTACATGGTGACAGATATTATGAGTTTATCCAAAGTCCGTCATAACCGTCGTCAAAGATCTATATACTAGTCTTTGGTTTATCTCACTGATCTGTATAATGGATATGTGGTTTATCTCTATAAGCCAACAATTACAGCCACTATAGTAAAGCTGCCTTCAATCGGAATTATCGTAAAATATGAGTTTCCTAGAATTTAATGTTTATCATATTTACCACTGGGAAGCTTGGGGATAATTTTGATACCCAAGTTAGTTCCCAAGTTGGACATACCATAAACTTTAAACATGGCCGGGAGAGCGATATCAGGTCGGGAAAGTACTGAATTATGTGTAATTATACGGAAAAATCACATGCCTGCAAAAATGTATTTATTCATTCTTTATTTGCATGAATTTATGTCTCTATTTCTCCTGAAGTAATCTGTTCTTGTCACACGCCATTCTCTTATTTATTCATATAAAACAAAGAAAGCTGGAGATTTTCCATCATATTTTGTATGAAGATAGCAATTGGGATGTAGTGGAAAATGTTAATTACCCCAATCCTTGGCTCGCCATTTAGAATGTTACTGTCATTTGATGACAGAATCTGCTTTAATTCCAGCTTTGAATATTAACAGTCATTTCCACATAATTATTTATCTTAAAAACAGGTTGCACTAGTCTTTTCTTTCCTATTGTGACGTACGAGTGAAATGGCTTCTTGTACAAAAAATAAAATGTAGACTTGATTTTGCCCATTGGGAATTGATTGGATCGTTGGGGTTTGCTATTACTGTGATCTTATGTGAGTGACAGGTTGTCCCGTTCTTGTGCCAGTAAACGTGTCAACAGAGAAGAGAAGAGATGTCACTGCAAGAGGGAGGGGAAGTTGCTTTCATTCAATATTAAAAGGGCACATGAATTAGTGCATGAAGTGCATG
Organism: Chrosomus eos; assembly: GCA_036326025.1. Classification (NCBI taxonomy): domain Eukaryota; kingdom Metazoa; phylum Chordata; class Actinopteri; order Cypriniformes; family Leuciscidae; genus Chrosomus; species Chrosomus eos. The sequence continues at coordinate 68,403 of JAZAVI010000464.1, forward strand.
GGTAAATCACCATTATAATAAATACTGCCATATTCCATTACACAATTATTTCATGGTGACTTTAATTTGTCCTCTGAATTTTCAGAATACCTGTGTTGCCCTCTGCATTTGTGTATAGGTGCATTCATAAAACATCTCTAAAAACATAACATCATAAATCCAATCCAATTTTCCAATGTGCCTCTGCACCCCCTTTTTTTATCAAACTCCTCTACAAGAATGTGGTTACCTGGGCTTGTCATTACTCTGCCATTATTCTCTTAACCGTTAACCATTCTCTTGTTATCAGCTTCCACTGCCATGCTAGTCTCCCTCATTAACATTGATTTTTCTCCCAAACACGGAAGGAGAGTGGTCCGGCTCACAACACCGCTCATCCATCTCTTTTTCACAAACACACACTCATTTGTCATTTATCTCCAGCTCTTTTTCTGTGCACTTGTCTCTCAGGCAAATGTATGCCTTGATGCAAACCTGAGCATCATTTACCTTTAATTTCCTCATTCTCGCACATGTTGGATTCAAACACACACACATGCTCACACACTCACATGTTTGTTTCACTGAGGACACAGCATTCCATCAGATTACAGTTTTTCAAATTGAAACTTTTTTTTCAAACTTTTAGTGTCTAAGTAATTTGAAAAAAACTATAATGCTATTTTTTATCTCCAAACCCTACCGATGACAAATATAAAAAAACTATGGATAAGGGTAAAATGTGCTTTACCTTTTCCTCTCAAGCATAACTGACAGAGACAATCACAACCATCTGGTGTTTCCAAACTACTAGAAGCAGATAGGTTATGGGAGTTACCCAGAATGCACTGTGAACAGAGTAGGAGAAGTGCTTAAGACCAGAGAGAAAGACAAATGAGGGTACTGGAGCAGAGAGGAGGATGGCATGATGGAGATGTAGTAGGAATATAATCAAGACTGATGCAATCATTACTGTTGGCATTGTTGCAAATCACAGTTCACAAATACTCCAGTAAACATGCTGAAAGGCAGCATGATTCACATGGACGGTGAGTTCAGGGGAATGTAGGTGTCTGTGCTCAAAGCAGACTCAGGGCTAACAAACAAACTAAATCCTCTGCTCAAGTGCCAGCCTTCTCTTCTTCGCCCAGCACTGGCCTCGTCAATCCCTCCCTCTTTTTCTTTCTGCATGCTAAACAGCCTCAGGTTTAATTGTCCCTGGAGTGGGTTTTCAGCTGTTCATTTATAATGCAGAGAGGCTTTGCCAGGAACTGATAACCTTTACAACAGTACAGAGAGCGGGAAGAAAGAGAGAGAGAAAGAGCCAGAGCAGGAGGAGGAATAAACGAATACAGAGGGAGAAGAAAACAACAGAAGAGGCAAATCCAAAAATGAGGAAGCCAAAAGAATTGTGTTAGGGTTGAAATGAACAAAGAGACAGTATAAGTATGTGGAAAGTGTGTGGATCTTAATATGAACAAAACGTACGCGTGTGTGTGTGTGTGTGTGTGTGTGTGTGTGTGTGTGTGTGTGTGTGTGTGTGTGTGTGTGTGTGTGTGTGTGTGTGTGTGTGTGTGTGTGTGTGTGTGTGTGTGTGTGTGTGTGTGTGTGTGTGTGTGTGTGTGTGTGTGTGTGTGTGTGTGTGTGTGTGTGTGTGTGTGTGTGTGTGTGTGTGTGTGTGTGGTTCAGGTATGGGGACAAAATATCTCCACAAAGATGGCAATATACAGAATTCTTGTCCTTGTGGAGACATTTTTTGTGTCACTATGAGGAAATCAGCTTTTGGAAGGAAATCAGCTTTCAAGAGGAAATCATGTTTTGGGGGATGAAATGTAAAAATGCAGAAAGTTTTCTGTGATGGTTTCAGTATGGGTATAATAGGGTATATTTTGGGTTCTCAGGGGTGAAGAGGGAAGCCATAAGCGACACTGTATTGTTATTATTACTACTTTTTTGTCTTGTTTTGTTATGATCGTGATTTAATGTGCATCAAGCACTTTTTTTCTTCATATAACTTCAAGACATGATAGTTTAGTTGTGGCATTATTTTTATTTAGTATACAACGGGACAAGATAGACCGATAAAGTTAATTAATCGCCTCAACTGTAGTTATAATTGCATTTCAAAAATTGTAAACATACAATATACTGCATGCAAAGATGTTATCTTGGTCATAGCACTACTTTTACATTATAATTTTAAATCAGAGTGCATTTTTTAAAGTATGAATGTTTTTTATGTAAAAACTATAAGTGGACCTCAGGGAATACTCTTAAATTAAAAAGAAAAAGCACATGAATGTGAGATGGAAATTCATTGAGTGTGTGCTACAACTAAAGACACGATTGGCTGAATAAAAGCCATTTTCACGCAAGGCTGACATTTTAAATCTATACAGTATGACCTACATTTTTTCAGTGATGTGGCAACATCAATCTTTGGTAAATGTGAACATACTGTAATACATTTCTTGTTGTAATTTTTTTTTAAGTTCAAATTAATTTGAGATAACAAGAGAAAATATCTTATGTCAAAATCATGATAAAATTTAAGTGGATCATGCCACAGCAAGCCAGAAAAATCAATAATGATGCCCAGCTCCACTTAATTCTATTGAATAAGCTCATTAGGCTAGACACAGATTTGTGTTTGTGAGTGGAATCAACATGAAGAAACAAGAGAAGCTGAGCTGTGTGGTGGAGAGAGTGTGGATTGTAGACTACTTGAGCTGGGATTGCTTAGGTCGAGAAAAGACAGAAATGAGAAGATCTGCTCAGCTTCTGTCTCTTTTTTCTTTATTTCACAGATGCAGCCCACACACGTTCCGACATAGGTTATGCAGCATTTGAAAAAGAAATCTGTAGCCATGTAAATGGCCAAAGCAGTCGATTTTAGAGAAACAATTAATTTTTTTTTTGTGAGATCTTTACATTCAGTAGGCTAGTAAATCTGACCGGCCTACACTGTCATATTTTTTTTTTTTTTCCCAACTCTCTGTGGCTTGTCTTCCTGTAGTCAACTATCCTGTAAATCTGTAAAGCTATGTGGGCATTTTGAACTGCTATGTTCTGGCATTTCCAGTATGGATTCCCACTGAACCGCAGGGCTGTCTGCACCAGGGAACAGTGCGCTCAACTGGGGCTGGAGATGATGGATGTGGCCCTCGCACCACTGGAGGAAGCCTACATGTGTTTCAAGCTCCATAATACACCTACTCATTCATCTCTCTCCCTCCCATCCAGCACAACATTCCCATATGCTCTCGGTAATTACGGCCTGTATTTTCTCTCTGACGCCCAGTGGAGGGAGGAACACTCTGTGAAGGTGCGTATAAACGGTGTCCTCAAGCTCCTCTTCCTCTTGAGTGAGAAGCAGCAGCAGTCTTTTCCTCATTTCTTTTCTTTATTTGGTCTAATGTTATACCTGCAATCTCATTACAAGGCTCTTGGTGAATTTAAAAGGCTCGATTGGACAAGTTTAAAAAGGAATGAGTAAATCTGAAAGTCAAACCATTTTTCTTCTTCCTCTTCCACCCCGAAAACACGCCGCAGGAGTGGCTGCTGAGCCCAGTTAAGTCTCTATAGCATCTCACCCTCATGCTGAGAGACAAGACAGATCAAAAACCCTTCTCTCTGCACTGTCTCTCTATCTCATCCCCTTCCTTCATCCATGGCTCTTTCTTTTTTTTCACCCTCTGTTATTTCTTTTCCACTTATTCCAATTCTTTCTTTTAATATTTTTTTTCATCCCTCTCAGTCAATCCTTTCCTATTTTGGTCATTTGCTTTCATGTCGCAGTTTGAGAGACTGACTCGAAGATTCTTTCTGGAGTGTGCAGAGGGAGGGGAGGTGTAAACAAAAAAAGGATGATGGATTGCTTTGTTTTGTGAACCCAAGCATGCCTTATCCCTCCGCCCCTGATATGCAGTGCTCTTTTCTTGCAGTTTCTTGAGTGGACTAATTATTATAAAATTTAGACAAGGTGTTTGTGTAATTAATTTAACCCTTTCTTCAGTGATTTTTCCTTTTTCAGTTTGGTGTAATTCCATTTACTGACATCAGGTTTATTTTCCTGAGAAAGAGTTGTTTGAAGAAGATGCCACTTTTTTGTGGACACATGGTGCCATCTAGTGTTTGATGGATGGAACTAACCTGCAGGACTATAATGAATTAATGATTTATGTTTTTTTCTCACATTCCAATTAAATCCTGTATTTTAGACCATTTGTTGAATAATTAATGTTAAGAACAAGGTACTGCATAACTTTTAATTATTTTGATATTCTTATTAGGCTACTGAAAAAAATCTAACTTGACGCAACAGGTAACACAATGGTGGGTTGATTATGGAAGTAAAATAATGCTAAATGTTTTTGAAACAAAAAGCCTGTTGAATTGTACTACTTGAATAGAAATATGCATTGCATTAACCCTGCTTGTATTTTAAAGCATTTTATTTTTAGGGCTTGCATTTTTTATGGGCTGAAATTTAGCATGGTTGAATATTTAAGCTGTGAATATTTAAATTCAAAACATTTCAAAAACATTTTCATTAGTAAAATTTTAATAATCCATATTCACCTTTCATTCAACAGGCGGTTTTCGGTCCATTTTATTTCGCATTGCACATTCGCTTCCACACATTCAGTGGTTCAAATCAAGGGGGTAATCCACCAGCCGGAAGCTGAAGTCTCCCTGGGGCCGCCATTGGCTAACAAGCCTTCACCTGCTGTTAGCATTAGCAGCAAATAACTTTACATCTGAGGCATTTAAAGACTCCATTTGTCCATTATTTATTTCTAAAGAAACACGACAATGTATAAAAGGCTCCATTACCTTCTTACGTTGTGGCCCCGTAGAAGCAGAACACGCGACTCTCTGTCGCACAGAAGAGAAATTACCGTAAAGACAGAAGTAGAAGCTTGTGCGTAATCGGGGGAACGTGGAGGCATAAAGTCAAGGGAGAAGCCCATAGAGAGTCATAAAGTTGCTCATGGACAGCTCCTACTCACGATCTCCGGCTCTGCAAGATTCGAAGGGAATGATTCAGATTCCTCTTGGCACAGCTACTAGAAGACATACAACTGTCAGTCAGGTTGCTAACGTCACATCTAGGTCATCAAGCTCAGTTTGAGTCTGCGCAGTGCGCTTGGCTATCAGGAAGTGAGTGCTTCTAATTGACTTCACTTTTCTCCGTTGAAGTCTATGGGGTCGCTGTGTCCATTTCTTTTACTGTCTATGGTTCAAATTCGACAGTAAATTCAATTTTGACATCCAGGAACTGCAGGAAAAGCAGACTACCGAGCATAATCTCCATTTGCTGTTAGTTCACCTCACCAGCAGGGGGTGCAAGCGCGTGTTGTTGACGAAGACCAGAGCAACAGTTAGAGCAAGAAAATTCATTCATAAAAACTCATTTACAACAATGTAAGTGTATTTGTGATTATTATGTCTGTTTTATGTGAAATTCAGTGTCACGATTTTCCTGTGTAGCCTACATGCATATTTATCTATCGTGAACGAGATTATAATGTTATTCCTCCGATGCGGATGTACAGATCCAATGTTACATTTGAGTTTGACATATATTTCTATTGGTTTTTTAGTTGCCTCAACCTTATATTGCGGCAATTGTGCTGCATGTAGGCCTACTAGGGTTTCCCTCAAGTCAGGATTCCCCTGCTGGACATATAAAATGCTTAACGTAGATTAATGGACTAATACAGTGATATAAAAGAACTCACAGGCAAGCAGAAGGACTCAGAATATGAACTTAACGCGCAAAGTTTAATGCTGAACGTTTCTCAGTGATACTGGTATAAAGTTGGCTTGACATTGGACATTCGCACATTTAGGGACCGTCTCTAAAGTTACATACGACATTGGTATATATACATGTTTCTAACTTCAATATCATGTGAATAGAACGACTTACAGTCATAAAACCATAGCTGTCAACATTGAACATTGAAAATAAGGGAGATTTCCCGGAATCCATCCCCAAAATGTGGGATTTTTTTTACATGATTCTTACACACAAACTTTTAAAAAAAGCACTAATCATTAACAATTAACGCGTCTACCGCGTCTAGTTTGACGCTTGACCACTTTGTGTTAATTCGCGCGTCAAGAGTGAAACTGACGCGCGTAAAAACAAAAGTTTGAAGCGAAATTTACGCGCGTCAGAATCGAAACCCGTTGGCGGCCATCTTTTTATGTTGATCGAGCCGAGTCACCGCTCTGTATTTACTCTGAATACAGCATATATTCTGAATACGAGAGCAGAACGGCGGCGTAGGGGTAATCGTCGCCGTATTTGTGTCCACCAGACCCTTCGAAGGCGAACCCAGTGTGGCGAGTTTCACCATTTGCTCGCTCCAGGAGCTGCACCTGGATGACGGCCACTGTCAGCGGTACTTCCGTCTGTCCCGCGCCCAGCTCGATGTCTCATATATTGAAATCAAGTTTGTGATAAAATATTTACTTTGTTGTGCATTAGAACCACAGTCATATTACAAAATAATTTATTGAAGCATCCAGATACTTCTCCACGTGACAGCAGCAAGCAGCTAGGCTCCTGATTGGTTAACGCGGCACGAATTGACGCAGAAGTTCAGATTTTTCGACTCGGGCGGCAGATGCGAATTCGCGTCAAACGCGTGAATGCACAAATAGCACTAACTAAAATCATTCATCATTAACGCGGCAGACGCTTAATTCGCACGAACTTGACGCGCGAATAAGGCGTATTCGCGTCTACCGCGCCGCGCTCTACGCCTCATTCGCGCCGCAGGAATTTTTTATGCGCGTAACGCGTCTTTGCATTGACTTAACATTGAAATCACTCGCGCCTGACGCGCTATTCATGTCCGGTGTGAACGCACCATAAAGAGTTAACTACATATGAGTGTGAGAGAGAAAGAGACTGTGTGTGTGTGTGTGTGTGTGTGTGTGTGTGTGTGTGTGTGTGTGTGTGTGTGTGTGTGTGTGTGTGTGTGTGTGTGTGTGTGTGTGTGTGTGTGTGTGTGTGTGTGTGTGTGTGTTTTGTGTGTGTGTGTGTGATCGCGCGCGCTGACACGGAGTAAAGCCTTGTTTATACTCGACGCGTCCGCACGAGCGCGAAGGTGCACGCGGCAAAAATGACGTTGGGTGCGCAAGACCGAGTACTTTACTGGAGGTCTAGCAACCCAAGTGCAAGCCACACAGATAGTTGCGTGTCGTAAGTTAACACAATCAGAGCGTAAAAATACGGGACATTTTATGGGGAAATACTAAAACGGGAAGACAGCGGGAAAAGAGCTAAAATACGTGAGAAACCCGGAAAAAACGGGAGCGTTGACAGCTATGCAAAAAACAAACTGGAAAGTGTTCATGTAGGTGTCAGGCACAATGCGCAATTTATTCAAATTAATTGAAGTTTGCTATTGAAGTTAGAAACGTTTAGGCCTATAGGACTACCAATGTTACTATAGAGACGGTCCCTAAATGTGCGAATGTCAAGCCAATTTTTTTATTTTTTTAGCAGACGCTTTTATCCAAAGCGACTTACAGTTAAACTAACAATATAGGACAACAATATGAAAGTGCTATGACCCTTCCCAGTTTAATCTAATGCAGTACATACAGCATACTTCCACAATAAGATGCAAGTTTGGTCTTTTATATAGTCCATTAAGCGTTTTGTCCTGACGGAAGGGGAATTAGTATGACGAGGTATTGAGGGAAACCGATTATAATCCCGTTCATGGTAGAAAAGGCTGATAACATGTATAAGGCTACACCGGGAAAGTAACAATGAAGTTAATGAATGAAACATAAAAACAGCTTTTGTGCCTTTATCATTTTTTCCGCATATTGACCCAGATAATCATCACAATGCAACGTAATGCATGCTCAATTGTTGTAAATGAGTTTTTATGAATGAATGGCTTGCTCTAACTGTTGCTCGGTCTTCGGTGAGGTCGACTAACAGCAGATGGAGATTATGCTCGTAATCTACTGCTTTTCCTGCAGTTCCTGGATGTCAATGTTGAATTTACTGTCGAATTTGAACCACTGAATTTGTGGGAGCGAATTCGCAAAGCGAAATAAAATGGACCGAAAACCGCCTGTTGAAAATTATAGGTTGTATTTTTAATCAGCTTGAATGGAAGTGAAATTTGAAAGGTGAATATGGATTATTGAAATTTTACTAATGAAAATGAGTTTGAAATGTTTTGAATTTAAATATTCACAGCTTAAATATTCAACCATGCTAAATTTCAGCCCATAAAAATGCAAGCCCTAAAAATTCAATGCATTAAAATACAAGCAGGGTTAATGCAATGCATATTTTTTTTCAAGTAGTATTCAACAGGCTTTTTGTTTCAAAAACATTTGGCATTATTTTACTACCATAGTTGATATACACCGAATTTTATCCCAATGTATTGGATAGCTCAATAACTAATTTGTTGGGACAAAATGTTGCTTTAAGCATTCTAATATTATTATTATTAATTTCATTTTATATTTATATATTATAATAATATTAATAATGTACAGCTTACGATTATATTGAAAATTACATTTAAAGTTTCAAACACTTCTATTAAATTAAGTTATTGGTTGCAAATGTGTTATTTATTACCTCATCAACATTAGGTAACTTTTATGTTTCAAATTACAATAATCACAAAAATAAAAATAATAAACAAACAGAACAAAAACTAGTACTGTTACAGTGTTGTTTATTATGTCATGTTTCTGGTTTGTGGTTCTCTGTCTTTGGTGTTTTCATTCAGTTTGTACCTTGTTTCTCTGCCTTGTTAATTGTATTTTGTTATCCCTAGTCATGTCAATCATTAGGTCCCTTGGTTCAGGTGTGTTGTCCCGTTAGTTTGTATGGTTCCGCTCGTTGTTATCATTTGCCCCAGCTGTGTCTTGTTCCCTGATCCCCTCTGTGTATTTAAATCCTGTGTGCTCTTTTGTTCCTGGTCAGTTATTGAATGAATGTATTTACGTACCACGAGGGTCTTGCCTGTTCAGAGTTTACCCAAGTCTGTATTATTAAAGTCTACTGCTGCATTTAGATCCGACTTCCGCCTTTGCTTCCACGCAACTTGTGACAGAATAACTGACCACCCAGGATCTAGCAGTTAGTAGAAGAACTCACCGCATCGTGATCCAGCAGCCATGCCTTTCTGGAGTCCAGACGTCCAGATTCTCCGTCTCTGTCAAGAGAATCACACCATAGAAGAGTACGTCGTGGAGATCATTGAACTGGCGCATCTCGCGCAAATGAGCACCCAGTCCTTGAAGATCTTCTTCCGCGGGGGATTATCGGAACCACCCCGGTCTCAGATGCCCGAACCTGATCCGTACAGGTCTTTAGAGTGGTATATTGACCTTGCCCTGTTGTGGAGCGGCTCTTCGTTTACTGTGGGCGTGGAGGAGAAGCTGCGAGATCCTGTGCTTCACGTCAGCCCGGTCGCGCCCGCGTTTCACTTCAGCTCTGCAGAGACCACGCTCCCCAAGCCCGCGCTCCACGTCTTGCCAGCAATCAAGCCAGCCACCGGATCGGTCTATGGCCGTACAGGACCGATCTCCAGCGTGGCTGATCCTCCTATGAGGTCTGCACGTGCTGCCAGGAGGACCATCATTCCAGGGTCCAGTCATGCCGAACCCGCGGCCACAACTCACGTCACCTCAGCCGAACCCGCGCTTCACCCCAGCCCTGCCAAGACCGCGCTCCACAAACCCGTGCTTCACGTGAGCCCCGCCAAGTCTACCGAGTCAAGTGAGTCTACCAAGTCAAGTGAGTCTACCGAGTCAAGTGAGTCTACCGAGTCAAGCCCAGTGACGTGTCGTCGCAGAAGGAGGACTCGTTTGCCTCGCCAGGCTCCGGAGGGCGTTCCCAGACTCCTCGCCCTGCCGGCCCCGCCTCTGCGCCTCGCCCTGCCGGCCCCGGCTCTGCGCTTCTCCCTGCCTACGTCTCTCAAGCTCCATGAGACTGTCCCAGAGCCCTTGTCGGTCCCAGAGCCCTTGTTAGTACCAGAACCCTTGTCAGATCCTGAACCGGTTCCTGTTCTAGCCTATGTCCCCGTAGGTTCTCCCAAGTATTTGGGGGGGGGGGGGGGGGGGGGGTCCGGGGCAGTAGGCCCCACGAGAGGACCATGGAGGTCGTGCCACCATGGTCTCATGAAAGGGCTTCTTCACCGTGGCCGCCTGAAAGGGCGTCTCCACCATGGCCACCCGAGGAGGCTTCACCACCAGGGCCACCATCACATCCTGCTCCGCCCTGGCTGCCATCACATCCCGCTCCGCCCTGGCCTTCGCCACGTTCTGCTCCACCCTGGCCTTCGCCTCGCCATGCTCCGTCCTGGCCTTTGCCTCGTCCTGCTCCGCCCTGGCCTTCGCCACACCATGCTCCGCCCTGGCCTTCGCCTCGTCCTGCTCTGCCGTGGCCACCGCCACGTCCTGCTCCGCCACTTACACCGGTACAGTCATGGAGTCTATGGTCCCCGTCTATCCTGTCTGGGACTCCATGACGCCCACCCCTCCCGCCCCTCCCGCCCCTCCCGCCCAGGTCGTGTTCTGAAACGGCCGAGGCCGCGCCTTATGTGAAGGGGGGGATAATGTTACAGTGTTGTTTATAATGTCATGTTTCTGGTTTGTGGTTCTCTGTTTTTGGTGTTTTCATTCAGTTTGTACCTTGTTTCTTTGCCTTGTTAATTGTATTCTGTTATCCCTAGTCATGTCAATCATTAGGTCCCTTGGTTCAGGTGTGTTGTCCAGTTAGTTTTTATGGTTCCGCTCGTTGTTCTCATTTGCACCAGCTGTGTCTTGTTCCCTGATCCCCTCTGTGTATTTAAATCCTGTATGCTCTTTTGTTCCTGGTCAGTTATTGAATGAATGTATTTACGTACCACGAGGGTCTTGCCTGTTCAGAGTTTACCCAAGTCTGTATTATTAAAGTCTACTGCTGCATTTAGATCCGACTACCGCCTTTGCTTCCACGCAATTCGTGACAAGTACGGACAATATAATTATAAAATGTCTAAATGGGTAACAGTGCGTTGTTTGAACAGAATATAGAGTATTGTGTGCTTTATAGACTGCCAAACAGTAGCAGCAGGCTTGGGATAATAATGGCTTAAACTTCTTTGGACTCTATCAGCAGGCTGTGGTTACCTGTGATCTCATACCTGATATAAAGTTTGATAGAGTCTAATGACAAAATTCATATCACAAAGATGGTACAGAAACACATCTGAAAGGGGCATGTGTGTATCTTTACATTGTTTAATGCTGCTCAGAGCTGCATACATGCATTTACAGAGTGCACACTCAGATTCTGTGATGGGTCTTAGCTGGAATCTTTTAGTCTGACTTTAATGCTGCATTGCTTCTATAATTTGAGCAGGCACAAAGCAAGCCTTAAAATAACAGTTCACCAAAAAGGAAAATTATCCCATAACTCACCCACAAGCCATCCTGGGTGTATTTTTCTTTCTTCTTTCAGCCAAACACAATCGGTGTTATAGCTATTATAATGAGTGTGAATTGTGCCTGATTTTTTGAAGCTCCAAAAAGCGCATCCATCCATCATAAAAGTAATCCATACAACTCCAGTGGGTTAATAAATGATTTAAAAAACATGGTGAGACTTGTATCTTTAGTCGCAATGACTTCTAGACTCAAAAGGTTACCTTCTGACAAATAAGCCAAATCTGTCACACAGATCCACAATAGTGTGCACTCTAGCACTCTAGTTCTTTTGTTTAGCAAAAGTACAGCACACCCGATTGTTGGTGAATGTGATGGCATGGCTTTATGGCAGAGGTCTGCACTCCTGCTCCTGGAGAGCCACTGTCCTGCAGAGTTTAGTTCCAACCTGCTTCACCACACCTGCCTTTGAATACTCAAGCGATTCTGAAGTGCTTGATGAGCTGATTCAGGTGTGTTTGATTAGGGTTGGAACTAAACTTTGCAGGACAGTGGCTCTCCAGGAGCAGGAGTGAAGACCTCTGCTTTATGGCATGTTTGAAACATAGATCAAGCAGAGTGGTCTGATGTGTCAACTTCCGGTTCAACCAATGGTAGGACGTTGGGACAGGCCAATGGGGGTCAAGCTTTAGCTTCGGCTTTACAGTGTTTTCAATTCATGTCAGAAAGAATGAATTTATTAGATAACATGCACATGAACATCAGCACAACTCGTAATTATGAGTTTTGGTAGCTTTGGTTTTTCTTAAAAGTGTCTGAGTTAGGTGCGTGACACTGAGAAAACAGGTCAGAGCCATGTCATCAGATATTACCATACTGGGCCATTAGGACCCACACAGACCACAGGGTGAGCACCCCCTGCTGGCCTCTCTAACACCTCTTCCAGCAGCAACCTGGTTTTCTCAGAAGGTCTCATGGACATGGATAAGAAATGGACACAGCGACCCCATTGATTTCAACGGAGAAGACTTGAAGCCCGATTATTGCACTTCCTGTCTGATGGCTGAGCAACTGCGCAGGCTGCTGACAGTCTGACAGTTGGAAATCTTCTAGTAGCGGTGGCAAGACAAATCTGAATCACCTAATTCCTCAAAAACGTTGTTGAAATATTTTGTCCCATTGCTTTTATGGACTCTCTATCTATTGGCTTCTCCCTTGACTTTATGCCTCTATGTCCCCCCGATTGCCTCATAGACAGTAAAAGATTACATGCGAGCTTCTCCTCCTGTCTATACGGTAATGCCTCTATTGTGCGCCAGAAAGTCGCGTAGTTATGATGCAATCGTTAGCCTATTTTTTACAAAAACGGCTTCTACGGGGCCATAACGTAAGATACAAAGTAATGGAGCCTTTTATACATTGTCGTGTTTCTATAGAAATAAATAATGGACAAATGAAGTCTTTGGATGCCTCAAATGTAAAGTTATTCACTGTCAAAGTGATGCCAAAATGAATGGGAGTCAATGGAATGCTAACAGCAGGTGAAGTTCTGCTACAATGGCGGCTCACGCGAGGCTTCAACTTCCGGCTGATGGATTACCCCCTTGGAGGCAATGGATGCAGAGTCTGCCCAAGTGAAAAAAACCTATGCCAAATTTTAAAGGGGTGGTAAAACACGATTTCACTTTTCTAACTTTAGTTAGTGTGTAATGTTAGTGTTTGAGCATAAACAAAATCTGCAAAGTTACAGTGCTCAAAGTTCAAAGCAAAGGGAGATATTTGCTTTTAAAGAAATCAATTTCTAAGGACTAGGGCAAACGGCTGGAATGGGGGGTAAATAAGGGGGGTGAGGCCATTTTATATTGCTGTGGAGAAGAGTTGTTGTGTATAGTAGGCTGTTGCTGCCGCAATGCCGTCGAAACGATGTTATTTTCATCCGGATTGCAGGTCCACTTTGTTCAGCCTTTCTAGGGACTGGGGATCAATTCTAGGGAGTTAGGGATCAATGGTTAAAATTTATTTTTAACTGGGTCCCTCATAATTATTACCCAAATCTCGCTCTCTGTGCTGCACATTTTACGGAGGAAAGCTTCCACAATCTTCACGAGCTCAATGCAGGATTCGCACAACGGCTTGTCCTGAAAGATGGAGCAGTTCCAAGAGCAGAAGCTGTTGTTTACGGGCCACAACCTGTGAGTATGATTTATTTTTCGTCTATGTGTTTTCCTGCTAGTTCGTATTGTTAATTGTACATTGCAGCAAGGAAGTAAACAAATGACAATGATGTTTGGCTCTGCAACCCAGCTTGTTAAATGCTCATTCATACTTAACGTTATCCGACAAACACCTAACGTTACACAGTTTTTTTTAAATCTCAACAGCGAACTTGGGATTAGTTTAAATTATTCTTTTATTAGAGCTTTTATGTATTGTTTATCTAAGTTACATGCTTGTTTATCTACAGGCATGCTAAACATGGTTCTGTGTTTGATTTGGCTAACTTACTGTAGTAACGTTAAAGCAAATGTAGGCCTAGTGTTCGTTTTGGGTTAATAGTTCTGGCGACAGATATTTGGCTACAATCGTTTTAAAAATACAAAAGTAACGGTGCCATACAGTCAGTAACGATCACTATAGATCCGCAGTCTTCACTCAAAAAAAAATCCCTTTGAGGACTGTAGTGTAATTTGTTAGAACGATTATATGAAATTCTTGTTTATGAATATGAAGCTTATTTTTTTGTAATACTAATTAGTACAATTTAATTACAGCGTATCTAAAAAGTAATGAGACAGAAACAACAAAAAACAAACCTTTCTGAAACGTTGTTTAACAGCCGTTCTTGAACAGGTTCTGCTCGATCATCTTCACTTGCATTCTCTGGGTCCGATTGACGCCATTGTTTATAATACACCAAAGCACAAACCGGTAAAGGCAAGGGGCGTGACGTTTCTGAAAAACGTGCACTAGGCGGTTAGCGAATCACAACACACTGGGCCAGCTAACCAATCTGAGCCCATTGCGTATTTTTGAGGGACTGGCTTCACAGAACCTGGAAACCATCAGAACATTTTTACAAAAAGGGACAGAGCAGTAGAGAATAAAGGTAAAATATATGAAAAATAGTGCAATTTTTTAAAAACGAAGCATGAACACATATTACAGTGCACCCCACAAACACAATCAAGCCTTCGAAAAAATGCATTTTACCACCCCTTTAAAATAGGCCTACATTTCTAACTACTAGAGAAATATATTTACAGACATATTGCTTGAGACTTACTGATATAAATAGTATAATTAAACTTTATTTCTTTTGCACAATGCATATTTCTTAGTATGAAGCCTATGGGCCCTATCATACACCTGGTGCATTGCAGCGCCTAAGTGCAACACAAGTGTTCTCTTACGAGAGTATCTCTCGTACTGCGTAATATCTTACGCTATGGGGAAAACCTCTTTTCCACGAGATATTGAAGCCAAAAATTATCTTTAATTTTGAATCAATGCAAAACGTTTTGCAGCAGCATGTGGACATAGGCGAGACGGCTTGCGTCCCTATTCAGTAGCACCTCATTGCAGTACACGAGATCCGGGGGGCGGAGTCGGATCCAGATTAAGGGGTGGGTTTGGGTAGGTTTAGGGGTGGGTTTAGGGATCAGGGGGTGGAGCTGGGTAGGTTTAGGGGTGGGTTTAGGGATAAGGGGGTGGAGCTGGGTAGGTTTAGGTATGTAAGGTGGGAGGAGTTGGATCTAGATCCGACTCCTCCCCGTGGATTTCATGTTCTGCAGTGAGGACCATCTCTCCCTATTGGCTGTCCTGCTGCAACAGCAGCAGCCTATCGAGAGAGGCCCTGCGTGACACCTTATCCAATGGGAGCGATTCACGCCCATTTCGTCACATCCCGCCAGAAAGCGTGTGGCCTTATCTTATAAATGTAGCTCGACAGGCTGATACAAACTGATTTTCATCTCTTCAGCAAAGCTCACGCATCGCTGGATCCAGAGTGAGAAGCCGTGTGGAGAACAAGCCTTCTGCAGGACGAGCCTTGAACCTGAAGTCGCTGGCCTTCACCTCGCCGCCTTCAGTCGCCGTACCTGCTACGCTTTCTGGCGTATATATCCTTTACCTCTGCTGAGAGTGTGTGTTCGCCATCCAACTCACACTCTCTCTCTTTATCTAAAAGAGCAGCGTCTTTTTAAAGATGCTTCATTCCTGTGGCTCGTGCCGAGCCGCACTCAGCGATGGGGACCGCCATTTCATATGGATAAGGATCATGCAGCTCTCGCGCTCGCTGACGGCGGCTGCCATTATTGCGAGCTATTGCCATGGTGACTCTGAGGACTTGCCTGGCATTTATTCTCCGAGTCTGCACTCTCGCCCGCGCCGTAAAGCGCCGTACTCAGCGGGTCCCCGAGCCTTCTCCAGCCCGTGAAAGCTCGCCGGTTCGCCCGCCAGCTTCAATCGAGTCGCTCACTGACGGACAACGGCCGCCGCGCGCCGCCGACTCGGCCATTAATGATGACGAGATAGCTCCATCTGTGCAGAAGGCCAGCTGCTCTATCCTGACGTTGGACAGTGAGGATTGGGCGAGCTCTGTGGACCTCCCCCATTCTGCCCGCGAGTCGTCAGGGAAACGGGCCAGCATCAAAACCGCGGCTAGCTTTCTTTACGTTATGGGAAAGGTACCCCGCCCCCCATGGGCATGCGTTACAGGCGAAATGAGGAAAGAGTGTGTTTTAGTCCCGCCGAGGCCGTACCAATCTCCATTTGTCAAACATTTCTCAGCTCCTCTTAGTTTAAGCGGCTGAAATGTCAATATTGCAGCAATGAGCCTGTTGTATAACACGGACACCTGCAAACAAACGCAGACACACAAAACTGTTCCAGTGTATTTTTGCAGTAAACAAGCCGGTACCATGGCCCGCTTGGCTGCACACAAATGCCATTTCCACGTCGACCCAGAAAAATCATATAAGCAGTGTATTTTCTGGTATTCCGGCCACAGCCGATGGTGTTATGAGTATAATAAAAATGCCCACAGCCCAGTGTTCATTTCTACACACAAACACAGCCCGCCACAGTGCAGGGCTCGCACAAATGAGATCGACTCATGTCAATTGTGTATTAAATGTAGTGAATGTGCCCACAATCCAGTGCCCATAAACACTACACACTGCATGTACCACGGTTTCTGTAAAACGAAACCAACACACATACAGTCAGCTCAGAGTCTTCCTAGCCTCCTAGGAAAACAACAGTGTTTAAGTCTCGCCGCGGCCAGACTCCACCGAAACTTCTCGCTCATTCAGTTCCAAACAATGTGACTGTTCCAGTGTATTTCGCAGTAAACAAGCCGGTACCACAGCCCGCTTGCCTGCACACAAATGCCATTTTTACGCCGACCCAGGTAAATCCCAAAAAGAGTATATTTTCTGGTATTCCGGCCATGGCCGATGGTGTTATGAGTGTTGTAAGAATGCCCACGTCTCAGTGCCCATTCCCACACACAGACACAGCCCGCCACAGTACAGGGCTAGCACGAATTAAATCGACTCGTGTCGATTGTGCATTAAATGTAGTGGATGTGCCCACTTAAAGGTATTCCGGCCACGGCCGATGGTGTTATGAGTGTTGTAAGAATGCCCACGTCTCAGTGCCCATTCCCACACACAAACACAGCCCGCTACAATGCAGGGCTAGCACAAATAAAATCGTCTCATGTCGATTGTGCAATAAATGTAGTGAACGTGCCCACAACACAGTGCCCACAAACACTACATGAAGCATGTCTCACGGTTTCTGTAAAAACGAAACCAACACACATTCAGTCGGCGCAAGCCGACAGTGTTCTCAGTGCAGTGAATGTGCCCGCTGTCCCGTGCCCACATTCTCACACAGACATGCCGAACCCCACGGGGTTCGCCCCGCTCGCCTTCTCTCCACATCCTGTCACAGAGAAGCTGGTTTGTGTCAAAAGATCTGAAAGACGCCTATTTCCAAATACAGGCACCTCTCACCTTTCTCTGGCACCTCGTACATTTACGAAGTGCATGGACGCGGCTCTCGCACCCCTGAGACTTCGGGGCATGCGAGTTTTGAACTACCTGGACGATTGGCTGATTCTAGCTTGATCTCATTCAGAACTCATAGAACACAGGGCCACGTTACTCGAGCATCTCGAGAATCTGGGTCTCACAGTCAATTGGGCGAAAAGCTCGCTGTCTCCCAGTCAGAAAATTTCTTTTCTGGGAACAGTGCTGGACTCGCTATCCATGACAGCGCGTCTGTCGCCAGAGCGCATACGAACGTTCAGCGCGCCGCGAAATCCTTACGCTGCGGCTCCATAGTCCCCTCATGGCCTCGGCAGCTTCAGTACTCCAGCTGGGTCTGCTTCACATGCGCCCGCTGCAGTTGTGGCTGAGAACGCGTGTTCCACTCCGGGCATGGACCACTGGTGTGTTTCGCCTCAGGGTCGATCAAGAAGGCGTCTCAGCTGTGGAACCTTGGAAAATAACCGACTGGTATCAGTCAGGTTTGAGCCTGGGGACTTCCTCGAGTGTGAAAGTGGTGTCCACGGACGCCTCCACCTCGGGATGGGGAGCGCTGCTCGAGGGCAGACCGTTCTTCAGCCAGTGGTCAGAACGGGAAAGGCTCCTACACATAAACTGTCTGGAAATGATGGCAGTCGACAACGTGCTACGGCGCTTCTGTCCCCAGATAAAAGGTCACCACGTCTTGGTCCGGTCGGACAATATGTCAGTGGTGGCATACATAAATCACCAGGGTGGCATCAGATCCCAAAACCTTTACAAGCTGACGGAACGCCTCCTGATCTGGACTCAGCACAACCTGCTTTCACTGAAAATGGCGCATGTGCCTGGTCAGCTGAATCTAGGACCAGACAGACTGTCCAGAAACAAGATCCTAGCAGGAGAATGGTCGCTGCACCCGCAGACAATCCAACTGCTGTGGAAAACGTTCGGCAGAGCACAGGTGGACCAGTTCGCGTCCCACGAAAACGCTCACTGCCGGAATTCTTTCTCGAAAAGCAAGGATGCGCTGGCCCCCGTCTGGCCCCGCTGCCCCCTTTATGGTTTTCCCCCTGTCTCGCTCCTGCCCCAGGTGTTGGAACGAATCAGGGCACACGGATGCCCAGTGCTGCTTGTAGCTCCGCTCTGGACGAACCAGACTTGGTTCCCAGTCCTGATGCAGCTGACCAGCACTGCCCCGTGGCCTATACCGTTGAGGAGAGACCTCCTCTCTCAGGCAAAGGGCTCGATCTGGCATCCTCGCCCGGAACTGTGGTCCCTACCTGCATGGGCCATCAACGGGTACCCGCTAATCTCCCAGAGGGAGTGTTAAACACGATCACGCAGGCTAGGGCCCCGTCTACCAGACGGCTCTATTCCTCGAAGTGGTCCGTGTTCTCTACCTGGTGTCAAGCTCGGGGCTTTTCACCCGTAGACTGCGGGGTTATGGTCCTTCCTTCAGGCGCTGCTGGATAAGGGCAGAACCCCATCCACGCTCAAAGTATACGTGGCGGCCATAGCAACGTTCGCGAAACCTATGTCCGGCCAGTCACTGGGGAAAAACGACCTAGTCGTGCGATTCCTCAGGGGAGCTCGGAGGCTGAACCCTCCCAGACCCCCGTCAGTCCCGATGTGGGACCTTTCTACGGTCTTGGAAGCCATGAAAGGTGCCCTATTCGAGCCAATACATGTGTCAGACATGAAACATCTGTCTTTCAAAACGGTGTTTCTTATGGCTCTCGCTTCATTGAAGCGAGTAGGGGACTTACAAGTCGTGGGCGTGGTCTAGTGGGATTACCTTGCAAGATATCTGTACGGCGGCAGGCTGGGCCTCGCCGTCTACATTTATAAGGTTTATAACCTAGAGGTTCCCGCCTTACAAGCCAAGCTTCTGTCTGTCTAGAATTCAGTGCTATCTGCCCCGCTGCGCCGGCCCAGATGCTGAGTTTTGCCTGTGTATCGCTCACTGACTGATGGATCAGCTCTGTGAGTGCTGAAACACTTTGGGCCACCCAGTTTAGGCTGAAAGCTTCACCCTGGCTGAGTGGTGTACTATTGATATGATTAGCTCCCGTGGGATGCTATTTTATAAGGAATGACGCTTCTAGCCTCTCTTCCTTCACTCTCTGTGAGTCTGTGGTGATTATGCACTATCCCGGGCTTCTGCCCTTGGGACTTTGGTGTTGGATCCCAGTACGCACGGCGTGTTACACTGTGTTCCCCATAGCGTAAGATATTACGCAGCGCGAGAGATATTCTCGTAAGAGAACGTACTCGGTTACTAGCGTAACCGCGGTTCTCTCTAGAGAGGGAACGAGTACTGCGTATCTTGCCGTGCTACAACACGCTCTGGTTCGCTTCGGCAATGAAAACTAGTTTGTCGTCTTCATCAGCCTGTCGAGCTATATTTATAGGATGAGGCCACGCCCTTTCTGGCGGGACATGACGAAATGGGCGCGAATCGCTCCCATTGGATAAGGTGTCATGCAAGGCCTCTCTCGATAGGCTGCTGCTGTTGCAGCAGGACTGCCAATAGGCACGCAAGCCATCTCACCTATGTCTGCATGCTGCTGCAAAGCGTTTTGCATTGATTCAAAATTAAGGATAATTTTTGGCTTCAATATCTCAGGGAAAAGATGTTTTCCCCATAGCATAAGATATTACGCAGTACTCGTTCCCTCTCTAGAGAGTTTTTTGCTAGTTTCAACCCGATGCAGTTATAATTTTTACGTCCTGCGCCAAGTTGTTTAAATAGCAAATGCATTTGCGCTGATTTGTGTGCCCATGGGTGTGCTGGTCTGAAAAATAGGTGTGTTCAGGCACATTGTTGGCGCGTTGCTATTTTGAGGCAGCTGAAACAGACTGCGCCATTGACCAACTGAAACCTGGTCTAAAGTCAATGGCGCAGTATTTTCTTTGTTATTTAAAGAACAACATGCATACACTCTGCTTACACACAAAGGGACATGCAGCAGCAGCACACAAACATGTCAAATTAAAATAAAAGGATTACAATGTAAAAGATTAATATTGTGTACATAAAGATATGGTGGAATCCGGCTTGTCCCGTAGATGGTCTGCTTGTGCGCTTTAACCTCGCACACGAGCAGATCCATTTGCACTCTGGAGACGCGTTCAGTCTTTCTGCTTGCAAAGTGCGCCATCTAAATAGGTAATCCACCATGGCGCGAGTGCAACTGGCTTTTAAAGGGAATGGGAGATGAGACTCTGATTGTTTTTTTTGCACATTACGCCCAAAACACACCCATTACTCATTAAGAGAAAAGAAACAACCCTTTTAGACCATGCCCTGGCGCTATGTGCACTTGCACCCTGCGCTTAAGACCATGCGCTTAGATCGTTAAAATAGGGCCGAATAGTATGATCACTGTATAATTGAAATGCAAGATATCTAAAGTGCATCAAAAGTACAATTGCAAGTTATTTATATTAAGTACATAAATTTGTGCGTGTATTTGTAGTATACTTAGCATATTTCAAATACATTTTAGTACATTTATTTTTCACTAGGGATACCAGGCCTATAAACTATAATAACTGTATGTGCGTTTACGAGAGAGTTGAGTTCCGGTGGAAGGGTGGCCTCTGACCCTACATCACCCATCATATGATGTAGCTCCTGTCACAAGGTGACAATGTGGAGGCGGAACCAAGTTCCCGCTGAAGTTGTGTTCCCCCCGGAACGGTGCCATTGTAACACCAGGCCGGTTCCGTTTTTTTTATCTGTCACCATAACAACAGCGGCTAATGACAGATCGACATCAGGTGTGGGAGATTTACGCCGGGATCAGGAATAGGACTGCGTAGGCAAAATGAGCACATAAAAGGAAAGTGAGGAGACAGTCGGAAAGCGCGTGTTCCCTCGGGAGAAGTCGTGGGGCGGTGCTCCCCGGGAGGCGCCGTTTTCGTCGGCAGTGTCGCTGAAATGCTGGGGTATCTGTAGAATGTTGTGGAGACGCGGCTGTATTGAGGGTGCAACGGCGAATGTGTGAACACGAGTTGAAGATGGCAAAGGATGGAGAGTGAGTAAAGACTGGAGAACGCTATTATCATTGGAAGAAAGATAAATAGTATGACATCGGATCTATGTGAATATATGCACCTGCACCGAGTTGAATGGGAGTTCGTGAAGTGTATTGCCCTGATGGGAACTGATTCAGTACGACAGTGGGAAGATCGATCGTCGGGTAAATGCTGGCCTTATTGCACTGAGAGTGAGAGTGGATATGCAGTGCCCGAATCACAGTATTGGCTTGAAGTGAGGTTGCAGTGTGTGGGAAATATATATATATATGGACTGCCGTGTATTCCCCAGTTCGTACTTCATCCGCTGTTGCAGAAGGACTTTAGGTGTCGAATGTGCATGTTGGAAGAATGTGAGTGCTTGTGTAACTGACTCTGTCTATTAGAGGGTCCTTCTGCCGATGTCCCCTTATGTGATGCCTGCCTGAAGGAGAGACACACATTGGACGTATCTCCATCTGTCTGCCGAAACACCCTGTATGTGATTGAAATGCTCGCTATGTCTGTTTAGCAGAAGCCTGATCCCGTTGAAGTCCCTTATGGGAAGCCTGTTGGAAGGAGAGGCTCACGTCGGGAATGCTCCCGCATCCGTCCAATGGAAGCACGTTCCAGTCGTAAGCTTGTGTTGCTGGGCTGAGGAGAAGAGAAGCGTGCATGTACTTGAGTTACTTATGTTGTCTGTTTTGCAGAAGAGCTTCACTCTGTCCCGTTGCAAGAAGGTATACGTACCTGGATATTCACCAGTCTGATAGAAGAATCCCCACGTGGCCGTCTAAAGAAAGAAGCCCCCGAATAACGAGACCCCCGCACCTGTCGATGGACACAGGAGCCTCACTAGGACTTTGAACTGAATTTGACCTAAATAAAACTTGTTAAACTTTTATCTGCTTGTCTGTCTGGTCTCTGGCACGCTCTTCGGGGTGGTCCTGGGTTTTAGGGGTGGGTGCAGTCTGGCTTTGACCCCCCCGACCTGTGACACTCCTCTTCTCGAAATCCTCATTAAAACTTTCTTAAAACTCATTTTAGACTTCTAATTCATGACCGCCATTTTGTTTCTCTCTATCCTCTGGGATACTGATGAAGAAGTGAACCCAGTAGCACCCCCAAGTGACCCAAGAACGGAGTCGAGCCAAAGAGCCAGGAACCTGAAGAACCCACTCTGAAGGAACAAGATAAAGTGGCCAAAAGCCAACAAGGTTGAGGAGAAAGCTGGACAAACATCTGAGCGGGCTGCTGGAAAAAGCTCTGTGCAGGTCAGTGGTAGCCAAGCTAAATCTTTTTGGGGAAATCCTGTATGAAGAACCGAGTAACAGGTATGACGAGGTGACCATCATAGAAGCAGCAAAAAGATCAAAGGGCAGGAGGGAGAAAGATATTGATGACCTGGTGGCAATCAGAAGGCAGCTCCGCAAGCATTGGAGGAAGGCAGATGAGTCTGAGAAAGAGGGCCTGAAAGCTCTTTGAGATGAGATCAGAAGATACCTTGCTAACCTCCGGAGGGCATAATACATTAGAAGACGGAGAAAAAGGAAGGAGAAGATCAGGATCAAGATCAAGATGATCAAGATCAAGATCTGATCAAGATCTGATCAAGATCAGCCCTGTTAGATGCATCATCAACCAAGCACAGCGAGGTCAGGCAGGTGATCGAGCAGGCAAGATCTGCTTTAGCACCAGGCCCGAACAGAATACCGTAGAAGCTGTATAAGAACTACCCAGGAGTGCTGAAGCTACTATGGACCCTGATGAGAATCACCTGGACTAAGCAGACCATCTGAGTGGCAGAGGGCAGTGGCAGTCTCTATTCCCAAATAACAGAACGCTAAGACCATCAAGAAGTTCAAGAGCATAGCTCTGCTGAATGTGGAGGGGAAAATCTTCTTCTCCGTGATGGCGAGAAGAATGACCACCTACTTCACGGAGAACAACTACATCAATATCAGCTGCCAGAAAGCCGGGTTTCCAGGTTTCCCTGGCTGTGTAGAGCATGCTTCCATGATTAGGGAACAAACCCAGATCACTTAGAGGGAGAAGAAAGATCTGCACATCATATGGCTAGACCTAGACAGTGCCTATGGGTCAGTGCCACACCTGCTAATAGCCTACACTTTGGAATCCTTCTACATCCCAGACAACATCAGGACCATGATCATGAACTACTTCCAGGACATGCACATGTGCTTTGCACTGAAGAAAATCACTACTGGCTGGCAACAACTGGAAGTAGGGATCGCAATGGGATGCTGCATTTCTCTCATCCTCTTCGTGGCAGAGGTCATACTGATTAGGCGCAAGGTTATCCTGATTAGGGGCAAGGCAGGTGGTGGGTGGGGTCCGGCTGTCTGCAGGCCAGAGGCTCCTGCCCCTAAGGAGCTATATGGACAACATCACCTGCCTGCTACGAACCGCCCCATGCACATCTGCTTAAGAGGCTGGATGAGCTGATCACTTGGGCCAGGATGAAGTTCAAGCAGCAGCAATAAAAGAGCCTCTCATTGCGAAAGGGGGAGTCACCTTCACCATCAGCAGGGAAGACATCCCCAACCCATCCGAAGCCTGGGAAGACTTTATACATCTAGTCTCTCAGACAAGGATATGGGGAAAATCATCCTCCGGCAGCTGTCAGAAGGCCTCTCCAAGATCGACGCAAGCCAGCTACGTGGAAAGTGCAAGGTGTGGTGTTATCACTTGACCCTGTACCCAAGGGTGATGTGGCCTCTGAAGCTGTGCGAAGTCACCCATATCAGCCATAAGCTGGATGGAGGCAAAAGCCAACTCCTTCATTCGCAAATGGCTCGGCCTACCACGATGCTTCCCAGCTGCTGACCTTTATGGATGGAACTTGCAACTCACTGGAGTCGAATGGCTTACTTTCATGATGGATGGATGCACTTTTTGGTGCTTCAAAAACTTCAGACACTATTTGCTCATATTTTAAAGCTTGATAGAGCCAGTATAATATTTAATTTAACACTGATTGTGCTTGGCTGAAAGTAGGAAGTCATATACACCTAGGATGGCTTAAGGGTTAATTAAGGGTCAATTATAGGATAATTTACATTTTTGGGTGAACTATTCCTTTAAGTCTGTGTCGGTATGCTTCAGTACATAATGTATAATATTACAGTGCAGTTGCACGATTTCCTCACCAGAAGAAACGATTGCTCTGGTAAACAGCAACTTTCTAGATAAAGGTCTGGGCCCGTATTCATAAAGATTCTAAGAATCCTCTCAGAAAACTCTTAATTTAGCTTAAAAACTTTTACGTATAGTCTTAGCTTAAGAGCGATTCGGGATCGATCTGAGAGCAACTCTGAGTAAGGAAAAGACAAAAACTTTTATTTTAGTGAGGAGGCGGGGTTGACCCCGTTGCTATGTATGACACAATCTTTTGAAGACTGTGATTGGTTGGTTGTCCAAGAAGGAAAAAATAGTGATTTAAGTATTCAGGTGAAACTGGAAAAATTAGAATATCGTACAAAACTTCATGTGTTTCAGTAATTAAAATTAAAAGATGAAACTAATATATTTAGTATATATAACTATAAACATATGCATGATTATACTTTTCAGAGGACTGACATTTCTGTGTTTAATAATAATAATACATTTTATTTCAGGGCACCTTTCAAGACACCCAAGGACGCCTTACAGAGCAAATTTAAAACAGAACATTAATACTAGCCCAACAATAATGTGACTAATGTGAGGTGGGAAAGAATTCCAAAGATGTGGAATGTTTAAAATTATTATTATTTTTTTTTATTTCATTTAACATTCTAATTTTCTGAGATTTTGAATGTTGTGGTTTTCATAAGCTGTAGTTAATCATCAAAATAATAACTTTTGCACGATATTCTTATTTTTTGAGTTTCACCTGTAGGGTCTATTTTAAGCCTTCACTTTGAAATTACATGCATAATTTTTCCTATTTGACCGTTTTCACACACACACACACACACACATAGTATATATATATGTGTATATAAATCCTTTTTTTATTTACAATGCTGTTTATTTCCTATAAGGTATTTGTTTGGCTTATAATGATAAAAATTGTTCCACTCTTTCCAATTACACTGATTACTGGTGTGTCTATTTAAGTGGTGGTTTGAATGTTGGTTTTAATGTACCAAACTCACTGTCATCCATTGTCTGCAACACATTTCTTCTCCCTCTTCGTCTTTCTGCCATTTTCTCCTCTGCTAAAGAAACTCTTAAGCCTCTTAAAAGTCCTCGTCCGTGCTCCTAACAATTTTGACCTTAAGACCTCTTTTAAGGGTTAAGATGCTTTCTGAATTACTTTTTTCTTTACTAGGATTTTTTCTTTAATTTTAAGAGTAAACGCCCACATTTCTAAGAATTTTCTTAGAATTGACCCTTCGCAAAGACCCGCCCTCCTTAGTTACTGTCGCTATGTTCCGACAAGCTACGCCGCTCTCACGCTCTCACCATGTTCTCACACAGTGAAAAATACATCGCGGAGCAGAGAGGAGACTGACAACACGCGGACAGACAAGACAGACCAGGTTACTTTTCGGTTACTTTTGATATTAAGCATGTTAAACAAAGTCTCACCTTTCAAATATGGTCATTTTTTGAAAGAATATTAAACAATAAATACCGTTTTGTGGCTCTTTAATGTGCCGTGACAGATTGCTGTAGAGCATCAGTTAAAGCTGCTCGTGATCCGATCATCTCTTACTTCTAGTTCATTTATAGCATCAAATAAACATGAATTAACATAAGGAATGTTGTTTTAACCGCGGAAATGCGCCAGTATATTCAGTTTTTCAAGTTCAAATCCTCCCATGTTAATCTACTAACTCTCCTGACTGCTTGATCCGACAAAATGGCGGATGGCGAAGTATGATTAGTCAGAACACCTGTCAATCAAGCTCCACGCGAAAGGTCAATTGTGTCACTAGGAGCTACTCTTTGAATTAAGATTCTTTATGAATACGGGCCCAGGGGGGTATTGCACAAAAGCAAGATAAGGGATTAAGCTGGGATTTTCCAGTTATCCTGGCTGAATTTAGCCCTGACTCGGTTGCATGAAGGGAGGCTAAATTAATCTACATTAAGTTAATATGGAGATTTACACTTTGAAGCTAGCCTGCTCCGGAGCAGGCTAACAACCAGGCTAAAATTAATCCTAGTGATTTATCGGCTAGTTCCTCCCTAAATCCTACTAGATATTAATGTTTTAGTCACTTCATGGTCCTGCATTAAAATACTAGATATAGGCTACTGTCATTCATCTAAGTATGCGTACTGTAAATTTTAGTTATTATTAAAAAACTGCTGTTCATTTTCTTTGTCAGAGGTTTGATGAATATATATATATTATTTGAGATTTAAAGCGTTTATTGTCATACACCCAGATTTTCCTGAGCAATTATAACTTTTCTGTCCACAATGAATGCCAACACAGTGCAAAAGAACTATACTATACAATATGAGAAATAGAATATAGATACATAGACTATGTATATCTATATATGCAAGTATAGAGTAGAAATGTACTGCTGAATGAGAAAAAAATATTCCCAGAGTTGCTTTGGATGTTGATTGGGACAATGCTGCCATATTCCCAGTTAGCAGAAATGGTAGACTTGTTAGAGAACAATACATTGCAAATGATTTCAGTTAATTTAGTTTTGATTTAGCCCATCCCTTAATAAAGGATAATGTAGGCTGGGTTAGGGTTAGGTAACAAATTCTAGTTCCACTTCACTGGATCAATAAATATAAAGTGTATACTTGACATTCATAAAAAAAGTTACAAGACCACAATGGTTTTGGAATATTTTTCTTTTATTATTTTGCTGTTATCACTTGTCAGCTTGGAGCTTTGGAGAGAAAAAAAATATAATGATTAATACATTGTGTTACCGCACACGTTTTGTCCATTTTCGGATCGGTGATTCTGTGATCGATTTCGTGATCTTTTAAAGAATGCCGTGAACGTGCATTTATCCAAACTATATAAACCTGGCTTGACATATCCGTGCGTTCTCATCCTGGCTCAGCAAACGTGCAACGGATTAAGCCAGGATACACTGATTAAACTAGGTCAAGCCGGGACTGTTCTGTTATCCTGGCTTTCTTAATTCTACTTTTGTGCAATACCCCTCTGGTTTCACAGACAAGGCTTAGATTATGCCAGGATTAGGCCTTATATGTGCATAAAAAAAAGCATTACTGGTGTGCATCTTGAGACAAAATAATGGCAGTGATGTATTTTAAGATGTGTCAGTGCACGTTACTTTCAGTAAAACAGATCAAACATGCATTTTATTCTGGGACTACTGGGCTTAAGTCTTGCCTGTGATTGTTGTAGTATTTTAATGTTACACTGTAGTTTCTGGAAAAAGGACATGTGGTTTTGTATAAAAATTCACCCAGAGTGCATGGACACGATATGGATCTCAATGGGAGGCTCCACTTGGTCTTAAATGCAAGCGTGTCAGTCAAATATCTGAAATAGCTAAGTATAACTTCCTCCCAAAAAAACTGTTGATACGGACATTGAAAGTGAGGAAATACTTTATATTTTGCATTTTTAGGGCCCAAGCCCAAAGGGCGAAGGCCCTATTGTTTTCCTAAGGATTATTTATTATTATTATTATTATTATTTTACTACCTTTTGGACACTTTTGGAGGCCTTAACATGCTCAAAAACTCTTGAAACTTTGCACACGGCTCAGAACCCGCGGCCATCAGGGCCGGGCTGAAGATGGTACCCGGGCGTGGCAGGGGGGCTCGACAGCGCCCCCTGGAACGGGGTCCGAAAACATGGTCCATAAATCAAACACGCTTGCATGTAATAATATGAAACTCGGTACACATGTAGATCTCATCGTTTCATATATACTTCGCACTCTTACTTTTTACCCCAGCCCAACAGGAAGTCGGCTATTTAGGGTTGTTGGTAAAACACACGCAATGGAATTTGAAGTACTCCTCCTAGAGAATTCAAACACACGGCACGAAACTCGGTCAGCATGAAGTCAAGACATTGAGGATGAAAGTTTGCGAGGGGATTTTGATATCTCGAACTGTTTGGCCGTGGCGAGGAAACAAAATTATGGCGAGAAACGTGAAACAGGAAGTGTGTCATAACTTCAGCATACATTAACTGATCTTGATAAAACTTCAACAGTGTGTTCGCTGTAAGAGGCAGATCACATGGATGTGACAATTGTGAGTCAAAGTTATAGCGCCACCAACTGGCAGCAGGAAGTGTGTCACTTTCAAAATGCTTTGAAATCACCCTCTTATTTTTACCCGATTTGCTTCAAACTTCATCTGTATAATGTAAATACAACGGCAGATGAAGACCTGTGAACGGATTCTTGATATCTTTGAAACTGTTGCCGTGGCAACGCATCAAACTTACCATTCTTTTAGAATCTCTTCGGGTAATAGTTTAAACTCAATCATAAATAGGGCTATACTGCCCTCTTGTGTTGTTCCTGTGTTATTGATACTTAGGAAAAGGGAGCCTTCAGTTTGTTACTCTTAAGAAAATGGAACCTTAAAATAATGAAACTTATTACTTTTAAATGAAAGTCAATTAAAAAAAAAAAAGACTTTTGAAAGGAAGTTATTTTTCGTAATTCGAGTAGGTCATAAATTTAAATCAATTGGTCATAAAAAGGTCTTAAAAGGGCTTAAATTTG
>JAZAVI010000465.1:0-27500 GCA_036326025.1 Chrosomus eos
GAGAGAGAGAGAGAGAGAGAGAGAGAGAGAGAGAGAGAGAGAGAGGGAGAGAGAGAGGAGAGAGAGAGAGAGAGAGGAGAGAGAGAGGAGAGAGAGAGAGGGAGAGAGAGAGAGAGAGAGGGAGTGAGAGAGGGAGAGAGAGAGATGGAGAGAGAGAGAGGGAGAGAGAGAGATGAGAGAGAGAGAGAGAGAGAGAGAGAGAGAGAGAGAGAGAGACTTGACTTTAAAGCTTCTTTTAATTTACAGACACTTATTAACAAACTATAAATATTACATTACACAAGAAAACATTTTTAAAAAACTACCTACGTATACATAAATAGGATTATTTGCTCACATTAAAATTATAGTTCATAACATGATATCATAACCTCTCTCTTCACTTGGTTGACATAAAACACCTTTAGTACCCACAAAATAAAAAAAGAGTCAGTATCATTAACAAATTCATAAAACTTGTACTCCAAGATTAACCTACTTTTGACCAAAACCTTAAACAACTGTAAAGGATCAATTCCTGCATTAAGAAGCATTTTATTCTTCCTTGTCAGCCAAATTGCCATCTTAGCCTTACCAAACAGGAAATTTATCAAGACTGTTTGTGTCCTGTTTGAGGTACTATATTTTGGTCCAAAAACAAAAAATCCCTTTGAAAACTGAAAACCAAAACTACGACTCAATTCCCCTAATACACCAAACAAATCTTTAAGCCTTGAACAACCAATAAAAATATGAAAAACAGTTTCTGAAATTCCACAAAAAGAACACTCTTCCTCTTGCAAAGGATTCAAACGTGCCTTATAACGATTTGTTGCAATTATCCAATGTGAAATACGCCATTGCAAATCTCCAGTACGTTTTTCAATTGGTTTCTTATATAAGGACCTCCAACTACCTTTTGGGGAAGTACCAGGCTCAACAAATTCAGTCCACTTAGTCTCTGGAAGTTCTTTTAACGCTCTTAAATTGAGATATTTTACACAAGCACAATAAAGAGCTTTCTTAGAAGTACTGTTGAAAAAAACCAAGTTCAGGTGTCCTAAAAGAGAGCAGACTTCCCTCAAACTCCTGCCACTCTCCTACATCCACAGCCAGACTGACCTTGGGGAAAACATTCTCTGATACCTCAACTTCTAGTGGCAGAACAGGAAAAGAGACTTGAATCTCAGCCAACAGTTTCTGCACAGTTCGAACAGAACGGATACCAGTCTTTACGGCCAGTTCTTCTGCAGTAATCCACTGGTCATTCGACCTAAGATGGCAGATCTTATGGACTCCTGCTCTCACCAAGCTTGTGCGTACAGTCCGTGACTCCAATATCGCACTGGGTATGTGAGAATTAAAAATTAAAGGTTCTTCAATACCCCAAAGACTCTGTGTTTCAGAAATCTCTCTTTTAACCATAAAAATCTGCCATGCATTCAATACTGAGGCATAAAAAGCTGGGAGCCCACTGAGATCCATCTCCTTTAAATTCATTAAGAAGAGATGTCTATCCAAATTCAACCGTCCCACTCGATTTAATAAAGCACAAGCCACTGTTATCCATTTCTGAGACTGATGATAGAGTAGTCTCTGTGCAGTTTGCAGTCTAAAGGCAGCCACTTTAGACTTAATATCTATGAGGCCTTGACCTCCTTCATGCACCTGCAGATACAGAACTGACTCTCGTAGCCAATGTTGTCCAGACCAGAAAAAATTAATAAACAATTTTTGGACTCCTCAATAAAATCATCTGGTGGATTCAAAACAATTAATCTATGCCACAGGATAGAGGCGGCAAGATTATTTATAACCAGCACTCTTCCTCTATAAGACAGTTGAGGCAAAATCCAGTTCCATTTGGACAATCTGGCACAAACTTTATCCTTCACACCTTCCCAGTTTTTTCTTTGGTAGTTTTCAGACCCCATAAAAATTCCTAAAAACTTGAAACCAATTTTTTCCCACTTAACATTTTCAGGGATAACTGGTAAAGGCATTGTTTTCTCATTACACCAGAACGCTTCTGTTTTACCCCAGTTGAGTTTTGCAGATGATGCCCTCTCATACAATCCAATACTGTAATTAATAATATCAATGTCTCTTTGTTCTTTCACAATTACAGTAATGTCGTCCGCATACGCAGTCAGTTTAACAGAATGCAGATCATCACCAATCCTTAAACCAGACAGTTCTTTTCTAAGTAGACATAAAAGTGGCTCCACTGCTAAAGCATAAAGCTGACCTGACAGTGGACACCCCTGCCTGATACCTTCTGTATGCTTATTGGTCGACTTAAACCACCACCAATCTTCAAAATAGAAGATACATCCATATACAATAGTTTGATCCAAGAAACAAAAACATTTCCAAACCCAAACGCATGCAGTGTTTCAAACAGAAAATCATGGTCAACTCTATCAAAGGCTTTTTCCTGATCCAGGAACAAAAAACCTATATCCACTTCATAAAGTTTAGAGTAGTCCAAAATATCTCTGATCAGAAAAATATTATCATGTATTGTTCTACCTGGAATACAATAAGACTGGTCTTGATGTATTATATCACCCAAAACAACTTTCATTCTATTGGCCAATAGCTTTGCTATTAGTTTATAGTCAGATGTCAGAATTGATACAGGCCTCCAATTTTTTAAGAGACTCAAGTCTCCTTTCTTAGGTAACAACGCCAACACTGCCCGTTGACAACTTTTGGGAAGTAGTTTATCATTAAAACATTTTTGAACCACCTCATAAAAGTCTCTTCGATGATCTTCCAAAAAGCCTTATAGAAGTCCACAGGCAGTCCATCAATTCCAGGTGAACGACCCGCATTCATCTGTGTTACTGCATCAGTTAACTCCTGAAAGGACACGGCGCTGTCCAGAGTCCGACTCTGCTCTTCAGTGATGGTAGGAAGCTGTTGTAATAATTGTGAAGTGCATCCAGTATCAGTGTCCTCCTTTTTATATAGTTCTGAATAGAAATCCACTGCAATCTTTCGCATTTTTCTTGAATCACAAGTCTTTAGTCCGTCTGGTGTTGTTAAACAGTACATTTCATTTTGTTTCTTGAAGACCTTTTCTAAATTAAAAAAATACGCAGTGGGAGCATCCATGTCATGTATAGACATAAACCGTGACCTTATTAGGGCACCTTTAGCCCGAACTTGCAATAAAGTTTCAAGATCTTGTTTCTTTTCAGATAACTTTCCATCTAATGACGGATCTGAATGTTGAATCATTCCAGATGTAATCTGAAAGATCTCTTGCTCAATTTCAGCTATTTGTTGTTTAATTTTTCTAGTAGACAAGAAAGTATATTGCTGACAAAAAACTTTTATTTGGGTCTTTCCAATCTCCCACCACTGTATCAAACTTTCAAAATCATCCTTTTGGGAAACCCACTCACTCCAAAACAAATCAAATTTTTCAACAAAATCTTTGTCTTTTAACAACGCAACATTAAACTTCCAATAAGGGCTTTTACATGTTTGATTTGTCAAGGCAATATTCACTGTGATAAAATGATGATCCGATACACAGCATGGAAAAATTTTACACTCCATTACTCTATTATTTTCTTTACGTTTAATATAGATCCGGTCAAGTCTAGCTGCACTAATCCTCCCTTGTGAAACTCTTGTCCATGTGTATTGTTTTACAGTATTATTTTTTTCTCTCCACATCTATAAAATCATTTTGACCAATAATACTTTTTAAGAAAGAAGCTGATACAGAATCTGGTTCTTCATTATTTCTGTCTAAAAGAAAATTGAGAGTACAGTTCCAATCACCACCGACAACTATAAATTCATCCAGGGTAAAACTTTTTAAAATATCTCCCAACTTTCTGAATAACAACGTTCTATCTGTGCCTCTATTTGGAGCATAAATATTTATGAAAACAAATACTTGATTATAAATTTCAACTTTCACAATCAAAAGACGCCCTTTCTCCAATTCTATTTTTGATAAAATATTAACGTCAAGATTAGCTGAAAACAAGATAGCTACTCCAGCACTGATATTTGTGCCATGACTCAAACAACTTTTCCCTTCCCACCACAAATTCAGCTCAGATTCATTATTGGGGTCACTATGCGTTTCTTGTAAGAATATTACATTATTGTCTTTAAGCCTGAGAAATTCAGATAGTAAAGCTCTCTTTCCACTATCCCTCAACCCATTAACATTTAAAGATCCCACTCTTAATAACTGCATTATAGGGGAGAGAAAAGGGAAACAGAAAAAGAAAAAACAGAAAAACAAAAAAGTAGAAATAGATCCCACAGCCATGTGCATTTTATTTTTTTCGTTTTGACAATTTTGCCTGATCACTTTGAGCTTTACGTGCAGCCGTCATAAATTTTTTCAGCCTAAATCTTTTTTGTTTTGAAATCACATCGTACCCCACAGTCTTCTGAGCAATCATTACCGATTTAACAAATTTATTACCGTCAGCGAAGTATTTAAAAACATCAACTTTTTTCCCTTTAGTTTGATCCAGAAAATCATTCAAATCTTCCACAGAATAAACGTCATTTGTTGACTGACTGTAATCAAACTCAGACCCCTCCGAGCCGCTATCACCTTCCTCCATCTGCGCCTCATCGCTGTCTTCCTCAGCTGTCACGGCAGACTGCACAGTACCAGCACACTCATCCTCTACACCAGTACTAGCTTCCCTGTCCTTTACAGAATCAACTACCTCTGTCGGAACATTTGGGCCTCCTTTGTTTTCACCATCTTGTTTAGAAACATTAAAAGCACTCACCTCTGATTTTGAACTGTGATCTGAAGCGTTTTGCCCAGTTGAGGATTTAGCCTGGGTTGTTTCGCTGGGTCGAGGAACTCCACAGGTAGAAACAGTCGCCTCTATATCCTCCACTAGAGTTTCCTGCCTCTTTTGTTTTTTTGACGGAACCATTGTTTCTTTTACGATTTTAAGTCTTTTTTCTTTATCATGATCTTCAATAATCTCAGAACGAACTACGTGTTCTTCAATATTTCCGTCCTTCACTTCATTCTCCGTCTGTTTTTTATGCGGGCAAGTAAATCTCTTATGCCCCAAATCTCCGCAATCAAAACAACGCATACTCTCCGTTGTTGCGAATATCATGTACGAACTATCTCCATGTTGTATGCGAAAAGAGATTTCCAAAGTCTTAGACGGTGCATTTAAAAACATGAAAACATGTCTTCGAAAAGACAACACATGTTTCAATGCAGCATTTTTGCATCCAAGTGGCACTACTTTGATGGAACTAGCAAACTTACCAAATCGACTAAGTTCTTTGGTAATCTCTTCATCGGATAAGAAAGGGGGACGTTCGAAATTGTGACTTTAGTAGCCGGTGCGCGCAACGGCGTTACCTGCACCAACGTGTCGGACACAACAATTCCGCTTTCCACAAGCCTGTTCACTAGATTTTCCTCTTTCAGGAAAACCACGACGGCCTTGTTCATTCTAGAGGCAGAAACAATTTTTTCATGTCCTACAATTTCTCCCATTGCTAGTAGAACATCTTCTACCGTAAACACTTGATCCGAAGCAATTTTACATCCGTTCTTGATTGAGAAACCAGGCGTTCCCTCACCGGAGGGAGACGCCATAGTTTTCTAAATCAAAAACGTTTTTTTTTTTTTTTTTTTTTTTTTTTCAAAAGATATAAAAAGTGAAAAAGAAAAAAGAAAAAAAGGAAAAAACACCCACCATAAAAAAAGAAAAACCGGGAAAAAATGAAACGAATTCAAGCGCACCGCTCTCACACCCCACAGCACTCCACACCCTCGCCTCCCAGCATGCAACACACACCAGAGAGAGAGAGAGAGAGAGAGAGAGAGAGAGAGAGGAGGAGGAGAGAGAGAGGAGAGAGAGAGAGAGAGGAGAGGAGAGAGAGAGAGAGAGAGAGAGAGAGAGAGAGAGAGAGAGAGAGAGAGAGAGAGAGAGAGAGAGAGAGAGAGAGAGAGAGAGAGAGAGAGAGAGAGAGAGAGAGAGAGAGAGAGAGAGAGAGAGAGATATGAAAGGGAAACAAAACCTTTTCTTTAAATAAATAAATAAAATTAAGTAAAAATACATATTCTTTTTTTCTTTTAAAAAAAAACCTAAGACCAATTGATCACCATGTACAACACATAAAACCTCATTAATACACCACATTTCACAAAAAGCAGATACATTATTTGTGAGACTGTAATATTCAAATTCCATTCTCAATCTTGCTGCCACCAGACTCATATACATTACACTAGAATTCGTTGCTGCCAACCCTAGGCCCTTATTCTTTCTCGTCTTCCATATGGCCAATTTTGCTGTCCCTATTAAATAATTCAATAAACATACTCTCCTTCTTAATAAAAAATTATACTTCAAACCCCCTATAAATATTTTGTCTGAAAATTCTTCCGCAAACCTCTGAAACCAAGTTGCTAGTAATTCGAACAGATCATTTAATCGATTACATTTTAAAAACAGATGCTCTACATCTTCACTCTCCCCACAGAACCTACACTGCCCCCCCACTGCTGGGTTCAGGTGCGCCACATGCCTGTCCGTAGCTATCGCCCCGTGTATTATCCTCCACTGCAGATCACCGGTCCGCTTTTCTACAGGGAGTTTGTACAGGGTCCCCCACCGGTCTCTTACAAGGAAGTCTGGTCCCAACAACCCTGGCCATCTGGAAGCTTTCTGTCTCTTCAGTGACCTCTGATGTATCACCTTTACTGCTGTGTGGTAAAGCGCCTTCTTTGAAGCACAGTCCAGATACTCCAGTTGAGGTGTCTGGGAATTCAAGATTGAATCGGCAACTTCCCCTTCATTCTCATCACACATTAGTGACGAAATACTGATCCTTGGAAAAACTTTCACGTCACTCTGGTTTAACATTTGTGCTATTGATATACTTTCTCCATAAGTTCTTTGTATTGCCAGAGAGATTTCCTCTATTAGTTTTGAAACAAGTCTCTGTGATCGTAAACCAGTCACTTCCTTAATAGTTTCCACAGATTTCCATCCATCTTTATCCATTAGATGACCCAGCTTCACGATACCATTCCTGAGCAGACATGCTCGCACACTCACTGAGGACAAAAGTCTTGTCTGGATCAAGTTATTAAAAAACAGTGGTTCCTCAGTAGCCCAGTGAATAGAACTGCTCCTATCTCTGTCCACCTTCAAAACATTCCTCCACACGAGAAACATTGTCCGATAAAAAGGTGTAATTTCAGACAAACTCATCTCTTCCAGTCTCATTAAAAACAGGTGTTTGTCAAGACCAAGCCCACCTGCCCTCTGCAAGATGGCACATGCTGTAGGAGTCCATAATAAGTCTTTTTGATAAAGGAATCTTTTTGCTGCTTGTAATCTGAACGCGTGGATACGACTCTTAACATCCACCATGCCATGTCCTCCCTCGCAAACTGGCAGAAAGATCACAGATGCTCCGACCCAGTGCTCGCCACTCCAGAAAAAGTTGACCAATTTCCTCTGAATTTCACATATTATGTCCTCAGGTGGATTCATGACTACACACCTGTGCCACAGTGTAGAAGCTGCCAGGTTATTGGCGACCAGAACTCTCCCCCTATAAGACAACTGTGGTAACAGCCATTCCCACTTAGTCAATCGGGCAGACACCTTATCCAGCATACCCTCCCAATTCTTCATTTGATATTGTCTATTGCCTATAAAAACACCCAAAACTTTTAAACCTTCCCTTCCCCATCTCAAGCCACCTGGAAGTGTTGGATGTCCTACCTCATCCCACTGACCCATAATATAACCCTCACTTTTCGCCCAGTTTACTTTGGCGGTGGACGCTTTTTCATAAAGCTTAATATTCTCATTTAACCTTCTAATATCCTCTTGCCTTGTGATAAACACCGTAATATCATCTGCATAAGCGGACAAAACCAATTTTACACTTTCACTTCCATTTTGGAATGACAAACCTTGTAAATCTTTTTTTAGTCTATGTAGGAGAGGTTCAATCATTAGGCTATACAGCTGCCCAGACAGTGGACAGCCCTGTCGGATCCCTCTGCCAATAGGTACTGGAGCACTAAGGCCCCCAGCAGCCTTTACCATGATAAACACATTGGAGTACAACAATTTTACATATGATAAAAACGTTTCACCAAAACCAAAGTGTTTTAAAACATTAAACAGATACCCATGATCCACCCTGTCAAAAGCCTTTTCTTGGTCCAATGACAAAATTCCAAGATCACTATTATTAAAGTGGCTAAAGTCAACTAAATCTCTCAACACAAAAATATTGGGTAACACTTTATTTGAAGGGGTGTGCATAAGACTGACATGACACTGTCATAAACATGACATAACACCTGTCATAAACATGAAGGAGTCTTTATGAATGTTTATGACTGTTGTCATTAAGTGTCATTCGGTAAATTATGACACTTTCAATGCAAAGTTGACATTGTTTAAAATGTCTTTGTTATGACAACTTGACATTACCCAAGACAAAAATGTCTTGATTATGACAACTTGAAATTAACAAAGACGGAAATGTCTTTGTTATGACAACTTGACATTAACCGAGAAATCATAACCTGTCAACCTGTGACAACTTTGGCCGTCATGACACCATTATAACTGTGTCATGAATATTTTACTTGTCCTCAAGTAAAGTGGAACACATTGTACTAGTAATAAAGATGTCATTAAGGGTTATTACACTGCAAAATGCTTGAAGTTTGATAATTAGACCTGTTATGACATATTTGTGACAGGTTGACAGGTTATGATTTCTTGGTTAATATTAAGTTGTCATAACAAAGACATTTCCGTCTTTGTTAATGTCAAGTTGTCATAATCAAGACATTTTTGTCTTGGGTAATGTCAAGTTGTCATAACAAAGACATTTTTTGTCTTTGTTAATGTCAAGTTGTCATAACAAAGACATTTTAAACAATGTCAACTTTGCATTAAAAGTGTCATAATTTACCGAATGACACTTAATGACAACAGTCATAAACATTCATAAAGACTCCTTCATGTTCATGACAGGTGTTATGTCATGTTTATGACAGTGTCATGTCAGTCTTATGCACACCCTTCAAATAAAGTGTTACCAAATATTGTCTATAATTGACCTTTCTGGGACACAATACGTTTGATCTTTATCAATCAAAAACTCTAAACAATGCTTAATTCTATTAGCCAGACATTTTGACAGTATCTTATAATCCAGGCATAGTAAGGACACTGGTCTCCAATTTTTCAATAAACATAAATCCCCTTTTTTTGGTAACAATGAGAGGACTGCACGACGACAACTTAACGGGAGTGACTTTTCTTTAAAACAATTAAAAAATACTTCATACAAATCCACTCCAATGACATTCCAAAATTGCTTATAAAATTCAACCGGCAGTCCATCTATTCCTGGAGACCGACCTGAAGATAATTGCTGCATTGCCTCTGTGAGTTCCTTAAAAGTAATTTCATTGTCCAGCAATTTTTTATGTTCATCTGGTAACTTTGGTAAATCACGCAGTAATTCCGCAGTACTTTTAGAGTCACATGGTTCTTTACTATATAATGACTCATAAAAACTCACTGCCATTTTTCTGATTTCCACCGGATCAGAGGTTATAGTTCCATTTGCACAACGAAGATGGTACATCTGTTTCTGTTGAAACTTTTTCTTTTCCAGGTTAAAAAAATAAGAACTAGGAGCATCCATGTCCTTAATAGAGCAGAACCTCGCTCTAATCAGTGCTCCCTTAGTCCGTTCCTGTAAAACAGATCCAAGTTCCATTCTCTTCTTTTCCAAAAAGTCTTTTTGCTGCAGAGTTCCAGAATTATCAATAAGTTCTTTTTCTAACTGCAAAATGTCTCTTTCCAATCTTTGTATTGTTACTTTAATGTGAGATGAAGAATGCAAGGTATAATTCTGACAAAAGACTCTTATTTGGGCTTTTCCCACTTCCCACCACTGGCTAATATTCTCAAAACAACTCTTTTTCATTTTCCACTCATTCCAAAACATTGTAAATCTTTCACAAAACAAAACATCTTGTAACAGTTTAACATTGAAATGCCAATAATACGTACGTCTCGACAATTCTTTCATGTTAAGATCTAAACCAACCATATGATGATCCGAAAAGGCATTTGGTGAATGAAAAACATTCATTATTCTGTTGTTCCATATTTTTCCAAGATAAAACCAGTCCAATCTAGCCCCACAGACAATATTGTCAGTCACTCTAACCCATGTGTACTGTCTTTCCCTTCCATTCCTTACTCTCCATATATCTACCAAACCTCTTTTTTCCATTATTTTAGACAATACTAAACTAGATTGATTATGAGGTTCTTCACCATTTCTATCAACAGTGAAATCTGTTGTACAGTTCCAGTCTCCCCCTACAATAATACACACACCATCATCAATTTTTTTAAGAGATTCATTCAATTTCATAAAAGACCTAACCCTTTCTGACCCATTATTCGGGGCATATACATTAACAAAAGCAAACAAAAAACCTCCAAACTCTATTTTTGTTATTATAATCCTCCCCTTTTCAATTTCCTCAACATTTAAAATATTAACATTCATGCTCTTTGAAAATAAAATAGCAACTCCAGCGCTATTATTTGACCCATGACTTAGAACGAGCTTTCCATCCCACCACATACCCCATTCTATTTCATTATTATCATCAGTATGCGTTTCCTGTAAAAAGGCAACATTAATCTGTTTTATTTTCAAAAATTCTGAAACCATTGCCAGTTTCTTCCTATCTCTACCCCCATTTATATTTAAGGAGCCAACCCTCAGACACTCCATAGAAAAATGAAAGGATAAAAAGGATAGAAAAAGAAACCATAGTAAGAGAGACACCCTGTGCAACTTAATCATTGTTTTAATAATTTGAAGCACGAGATTTACCCTGACGTAATTTCGTTAAGAGTTTCTTCAAACGAAATCTCTTCTTCTTACTTAGTTCATCATGGCTTACCGTTCTCTGTAGTATAATAACCGAAGCTATAAACTTATCCACATCCGGGAAAAAATCTTTTACTTCAACTATTTTACCAAAAGTTACATCCAAGAAATCATTTATTTCCTGCAATGTATACAAATCTCCCATAACTTGGGAACCAAAATCAGAAATTTCCGAACAAGCATCATCATCCACCATCTCACTGTCATCGTTACTCAATTCAAAGCCCTGTGATGTTTCAGGTTGTGGCTCAATTTCACTTCCACCAACTTCACTAATCACCGTTTCTACACCTACTCCACTTACTCCTGCTGTCACTGTAACTTCATCAGCCCTCATCATTCCCTCAGGATCCCTGCTTTGGTTCACAATAACAGTGGCCTCCTCACTAGGCCTCATATTATCACCCACAGCAACGCCACTATCATGTACTTCACTCACAACCTGAGGTTGTATTCCCTGATCGATTCCAGGATCTGCATCATCAACATTCAGCTGCATATTCTCAACATTCTGCTGCATATTCTCAACATTCTGCTGCATATTCTCAACATTCTGCTGCATATTCCATTCTGCTGCATATTCTCAACATTCTGCTGCATATTCTCAACATTCTGCTGCATATTCTCAACATTCTGCTGCATATTCTCAACATTCTGCTGCATATTCTCAACATTCTGCTGCATATTCTCAACATTCTGCTGCGTATTCTCAACATTCTGCTGCATATTCTCAACATTCTGCTGCATATTCTCAACATTCTGCTGCATATTCTCAACATTCTGCTGCATATTCTCAACATTCTGCTGCGTATTCTCAACATTCTGCTGCATATTCTCAACATTCTGCTGCGTATTCTCAACATTCTGCTGCATATTCTCAACACTCGGTTG
This sequence comes from Chrosomus eos, assembly GCA_036326025.1. Taxonomy (NCBI): domain Eukaryota; kingdom Metazoa; phylum Chordata; class Actinopteri; order Cypriniformes; family Leuciscidae; genus Chrosomus; species Chrosomus eos. The sequence goes on from JAZAVI010000465.1 coordinate 11,854, forward strand.
CGAATTCTCAACATTCTGAGCCTTATGCGGACATGAAAACCCTCTTATGCCCAATGTCTCTGCATTCAAAGCATTTATTATTCCCGGTACTTGCATACACCAAATACGATTTTCCTTCATGCCACAGTCTAAAAGAAACATTCAAATCTTGTTCATTCAGAAACATAAAAACTTGTCTTCTGAATGACAACACGTGCTTCAAGGCCTCATTTTTGCATCCAAGAGAAATCATTTTAACTGGACTAGCAAACTTTCCATAACTCGCAAGAGCTCGTTCAATTTCACTATTCTTTATGAATGGGGCAAATTTGATATTGTCACTCTAGTAGTAGGTGTAACCAGCGGTGAAACTGTAATATAAGTACCACTTATCACAACACCGTTGCTTATCAGACGATTAACCAAATGTTCTTCTTTCACGAAAATCACCACCGCCTTATTCATTCGAGAGCCGAGCAAATATTGTCGTAACGATCTGCTCCCCAGCCGCAATCAAAACATCCTCCACTTAACGCCAGGTTCTGCCATGCACCTGACACCATGACGGAGCGAGAGAGACGCTGCACTCCCTCAGGAAGGGATGCCATCTCAGCTCCGTCACACTTTCCAAACAACTCGCGAAAACTTTCAGCTCACCTAAAACCTTATTTATCCATCATAACTTCCAAGTGAAAGAAATAATAATAAAAAGGAAAAACCACCCTCTCACCGAGTTTACCCTCACCCTCACACACACCCAAACGCTCCCCGCATGCACAGAGAGAGAGAGAGAGAGAGAGAGAGAGAGAGAGAGAGAGAAAGAGATGGAGAGAGAGGGGGGGGGGGGGGGGGGGGGGGGGAGAGGGGGGAGGGGGGGGGCGGGCGCGATCTAACAGTGGAAATATAAAAACATACTCCATCATTTTGTTTATACAGGACACCATTCAAACTGCAAAGAGTTTGCTTATATTTGTGTATACTCACAAAACACAACATTGTGCATTGGTTTTAATTTTTGTTTATTTTTTAAGTTACACATTCTACATAAATTAAAAAAGAAAATCAAATGTGTTTTTAATGGTAGTATTATTTTATACAGAAATAAATTATTTATAATTCAGATGAGATTCAAGTTAGTATTAATAAATGTTAGGTCACTATATCTGCAAAATGACTGTGAGAATGAAGAAGGGAGGGGAACAATCAGGCCTCATGCCGTTCTGCTGACTCACACAGCTCTGATCTTTAAACACACACACACACACACACACACACGCACACACGCACGCACGCACGCACGCACGCACGCACGCACGCACGCACGCACGCACGCACGCACACACACACACACACTTCAGTTTTAGAATCAACTTTTCAAAAAATCTTTAAATATTCCACATCTTTTATACTTTTAGTGGTGTTAATCAACTCTGTTTTATGAAATTCATGTTAATTAAAACCATTCATACTTTTCCAACTATTCTCACTACTTACACTTCTAGTTGATACATGTGAAGCCATTTTTATCATGAGTCCAATAGGGTTAATATTGCTTACATTTTAAGTGTTATCATAACATTGTGCTATAAAATAGAAGTTAAGGTCTTTTGCCTTGGTATGACCGATTGTGATTTTGTGGGCAATGCTAAGGCAGAATACAGTAACTTCCGAAAAAGGGTCAAAGGTCAAATTTGAGTTCAAATTTTTTTTGTAGATAGGTTAATACAGGTATACACTATAAAATGTGAAAATTTGTTATGTGGAAGAAGGTGAACCCAGGCACAGACAGCAGATGCAATGAACACAGGATTTATTGATACAAAAACAGGAAAACAAAACCCACGGGGGCAAAACAAGACGGGGTAGTACACACTAGACTAAGACTAGAAACTAAGACAGGAACAAAACTAAGACACGAACAGACACTTCTTGAATAACAGATTACTCAATGAATCTCTCACTGTTAGAATCAAACAATGAACCGACACAGGACAGCAAACACAAGGGGATTATATAGGGAACACTAAGGACGAGGACAGGTGAAACTGACTAGACAATAATGAGGAGACGAGGATAACAAGGGGGCGGAGTAACGAAACGAGACAACGCAAGCACATGGCCCAAACAGGCCACGCACAAAACATGGGTCTGTCATGATTCTGCCACAAGACCAGAGAAATCAAAAGACATGATGGCAGAATCATGACAAAATTACAATATTATACCTATAACTCAATTGTCAGGACATTAAGATAACTTCAAAGTCATTTTTCTCAGTTTCACACTCTGGCGAGTTAAGGTCTTTTGCCTTTGTAGGGCAGTATTATGTTTAGATCCATGTCAGAACCAGTTCGACTTCACGAGCGCAGTTCTTTACTCAAAAATATTGTTATTCTCGTATGTTTGGACTTTAATCTGGAAACACTCAGAGGAAGCAGGCGGTGGTGCGGGTGTCCTCCGGGATGTGTACAGTAGCTTCTGGTCTCTATGAACACTGCACTGTCGGGACATCTGTAAAAGTGCCTTTCCTATTTTTAAAGGCGAAATATTGCCACTTTAATCTCAACATGCTAGATTTTTTTTATTTTATTTTTATGGATTTTTATTTTTACGTTGCGGTTCCGGACTTGCGTAGTTTTCTAAGTGAATGTATTTTAACATGGGATTTATTCCTGTGATCAAAGCTGAGTTTCCAGCATCATTACTCCAGTCTTCAGTGTCACATGATCCTTCAGAAATCACTATAATATGATGATGATCTGATGATCAAGACACATTTATGATTATTATCAGTGTTGAAAACAGTTATTTACATTTTTATTTCAGGATTCTTTGATGAATACAAAGTTCAAAAGAACTGCATGGAAACAGCGAAGACTCTCCTACTGTTGGGTTTGTAATGTTCACTCTTATTCAATGATCACACATTGATGTTATGAACAGCTAGCTTGTGCTAGTCATTTATTATTTTACCAACTCCTGTTCCGGTGATAACACAACCGTCATAGTGTAATGTTTTAGTTAACCCCCGTCCCAAACTCCTGGCGCCACCTTGCGGCCACATGGATATATTACATGTTACTGAATATCATTACATCCCCTCTCCTTTGAGGCTTAAAGGGATAGTTCACTTTGAAATTAATTTTTGATATGTTTTAGCTTACCTCCAGTGCATCCAAGATGTAGGTGTCTTTGTTTCCACAGTATCTTCAATTTTGATAATTTTAGGTAAAACCGTTGTTGTCTGTCAGTCATACAATTGAGGTGAAGGGGAACCACCTCAAAGAGCATTAAAAATTAAACATTATTTAATGAATCGTAAATGTAAGTACACATTGATGCCCTAAGACACGAAACGAGGGGTTTTTGTGAGAAAACGAACAGTATTTATATCTTTTTTACCTCGTGTAAGCATATCCACGTCCAACTGATCTGAGAGCAGGGCGCTTCGGTCTGCGCATGCGTACGGCGTTCGCCGGAATGCCCCGGAAGGGCTCCCTCGCGCGTGTTTACGTCACTCATTGTTTACGCAGAGATTTCGGAAGTTTTACCTTACACTGTGAAGATCTAAACATATTTAGATATACAGGATCGCAATGGAAGACGATTTCTATATACCAACATATAGACGTTCTCTTGACGTAAACACGCGCGAGGGAGCCCTTCCGGGGCGAACGCTGTACGCATGCGCAGACCGAAGCGCCCTGCTCTCAGATCAGTTGGACGTGGATATGCTTACACGAGGTAAAAAAGATATAAATACTGTTCGTTTTCTCACAAAAACCCCTCGTTTCGTGTCTTAGGGCATCAATGTGTACTTACATTTACGATTCATTAAATAATGTTTAATTTTTAATGCTCTTTGAGGTGGTTCCCTTCACCTCCATTGTATGACTGACAGACAACAACGGTTTTACCTAAAATTATCAAAATTGAAGATACTGTGGAAACAAAGACACCTACATCTTGGATGCACTGGAGGTAAGCTAAAACATATCAAAAATTAATTTCAAAGTGAACTATCCCTTTAAACAGTAATAAACATTTTCTAATAAATAATAAAGATGACATCAGTAACACAACTTAATTCTCTATCAAACATATGCATGCATTTGCATTAATGTTTATAAACCGAGTTATAAACATTATAACTTTATAACATTATAACATTATGATTCGGGTGCGGACACGCTCAGCTAGCTCGTCTTCATAATCCTCAGAAAGAAATGCTGCGAGAAATGAGGATTCAAACTCAGTCCACGTCGTAACAGAGTATCTAGCCACTTCCCACCAGTCCCGTGCTGTTCCATAAAGGACAGTGCGAAAGGTTGCCAGAATGTCTGTATCCTCTAATGCCGAGTTCAGACTGCACGATTTTAGCCACGATTTTGGCTCGCCGACAGGTTTTGAGAAATCGCCGACAAATGCCCGAAATCACAGGCAAATCGGTGCTCGTTCACGCGAGTGACAATCACGCAGTGTGAATGAGCAAAGACGCTATCTGAGAGAATCGCCGACGAGTCGCCGACGCCCGTGAGATATTTGGCATGCTAAATATCTGGACCTGTCGGCGATTCACAATCCTGCTGTGTGAAAGTGTTCTGACTGAAAACTACATCGGCGATGACCGACAGCCAATGAGAGAGCATGATACAGGACAGCAGGGTGTTCGAGGAGGAGTTATAGACCAGAATATCAGTATTTTAATAGATAGATAGGCCTATATTTACAATTATATCAAACAGAAACAAAGCCCAAACATTTGCATGACCAGCAGCAACAGCAGGACGTTTGCAAAATTATTTATTTACCCCCAACTCTCTTTGCAAAACACAGTCCTTGCTCCCCTCGTCTTCCCAAACATTTCCTCCTGCATAAACTGAATATTTATTTGTTTCATTTTCGCTACAAATCAGTGCACAGACAATTTGGATCGCAATCTTCTTGTAGGCTATCATTTTTAATAACAAAGTCAGTGTCGCGCGAGAACTCCGGTCTCACGCACGCGTGATCTTCCGTTATTTCCGTATCACTTCTCGCGTTTGTTTGGTTGTGAAACGTAGTTTGCGGACCAGGCAGAGGTTGTCGGCGATTCTTTCTTTTGTAAAGTCATGCAGTGTGAAACCTCCTGTCGCCGACCCATCGTGCAGTGTGAACACAGAAGCAACTGAATGTTACCCCAGATAGTCATGCAGTACGAAAACAACAGTGACCCGATTATTTTGAAAATCGTGCCGTCTGAACTCGGCATAAGGGATGTAATGCCATAAAGTCGTGACATCTAGTTAAATATAACAGAGGGTCACTATCATCTGAAGGTCTGCCAAAGGTGGGAAAGGTTAGTTTCAAATGATCACTCTTGACCACAGATGTTGGGTGCGAAAGAGGTGGAAGTACAGACGAGGATGTATGGGGTTTTAACGTTTCACCTTCTGCTGATGAGTTAAACCACCTGGAAAAATCGAAACTTTTGGAACTTTTCCAGGAATCCACTGACGAAGATGAAGAGTTTCTTGGTTTCTAACAATGCTACCTTTTCTTCTTCTTCTTCTTTGGTGTTTATTGGCGGTTGGCAACCTATCTTATTGGTGCATTACGCCACCAACTGGAATGGAATATGGATCAAGTTATTTGCTTTTATACAAAATATAAAGAAACATAATAAACCAAGCAAAACAAATAAACAAACTGAAAAATAAAACATAACAAATTAACAAAAAACAAAACAAAAACTGCTATATTCTATTATATAAATTACTTTCTTTCACAAATTTAATGATCTCATCATACACCTTACTATCTGTTTCCCTTAATAGACCTGATAAAGTATGGTCATGATGTCTTACTTTCTTCAATGATTGAATTAGGTGACTTCTCTCATTATTATATTTCCTACAATGGATTAATACATGCTCAACTGTTTCTTGTTGGCTACAATGTATGCATTCCCCAGTTGGGTGTTTTCCAATTTTATATAGTGTACTGTTAAGTCCAGTATGACCTATTCTCATCCGTGTTATGATACTTCCTTCTCTTCGATTTCTGCTCTCCCTTCTCCCAGCACCAACTTGTTTTTGTATATTATATAAATGTCTACCAGTTTCATTATCATCCCAATATACCTGCCATACTGATTTTGCATATATTCTTATGAGTACTTTAGCTTCTGTTTTACTTAATGGAACTTGAAAATCTACTTGCTTTATACTTAGAGATTGTTTCGCAAGAATATCCACCTTCTCATTTCCTTCCACACCAACATGAGCAGGACAATGCTACCTTTTAAACAACCTGGAGTTGTTTTTTTTCCCAGGGGGGAGGAGTGTGGCGGAGCTGAAATGGCTAATTGAATAAATGACATCTCCGCCCATTTCCGGGAGAAACGGAAATGAGGTAATGGGATAAAAAGGGAGAAATTTAACTACGTGGGGGGAAAAAAATGTGGAAAGAGTGAGGTTGGTTGGTACGAGTGCGCTTTGTCAAAGTGAGAACCGAAAAGCCTCAATGCAAGTCGAACGCCAAATGCAAGAAATTCCATGAACGAACTGCTGGTAGTTGGAAGGTGGAACATTAAAGAAGGAAGGTGTTTTCACTTACCTGGGTGGCGGTGACGCAGTCAACAGCCGGTAGAACGCTGTGCCTACGCTGGAGCGGATTGTGGAGAGTAAGCCGTCTTCCGTATCGATTGTCTTCAGCGCGGAGCGTTTAAAAATCCCAAAGCGAACTGTTAACGACCCCGGATCCTGGTGCTGTTTTCCATTGACGTCCAACAGAAGTTCACCTTTGCTGAAGGTTAGCAGTTTGCTGGATACGTGGCTGGTCTCACACTCACACCATTCAGCCACTTACCAATCACACAATTCACTTCTGCACTTTCCACACCCGGTTTATCCAGGTTCCTCCAGCTAAAGGAACATGTTTATTTTTATTTCATTATTTACTCGGCTTGGTTATATTGGCAGTTTTTAGCCACAAAAACAAAGGACTGTTATTTCTTATATTTTTTTGGGGGGGGGAAATGAATATGTCCCTGGAGGAATGAACCTTCGAATCTGTGTTTTGTTTATATAAAATTATGCATCCTTGACAACTTTAAAGAGTTATATTGTTGTTGTTTTTTCTTTTCTCTAAGATGAGCGTTTAAAGTGGATGTGTGCATATATGTGTTTTATTTTTCTTGCGGGAAATACAGACAGTTTAAACTAAATCCTATGTTCTCTGTGCTTATTTTTTTTAAATTTTGAGTTGGTATGTAACTGATGGTATTTAGGATATATTGACAGGATTACTTATTATTCCTGTCTGGCGCCCGAACGAACTTATCTCTTATATCGGCTGTGCCACCGTTACAGAAATGGCGCCCGAACAGGGACCTGAACTTTAAACTTGGGACTTTTTTTTTTGAAACCTGAAAACGGGAAAATATTATTATTTCTTTGAACTGTTTTGTTTTGGGGTTTTTCTTGTGATTGTCGGATGTTTGCTCTTGTGAGATATCAGATTGGACATTTAACCCTTTTTGTGATCATTTGATCTTTGGTTGAATTGAACTGTGGTCCATCCAACAGATTGTTTGGAATGTTTGTGGCCAAATTGTGAAAAAAAAAAAAAAAAAAAACTTCTGTGAAGTAACAACTCTGTATTTTGTTATTTTGGTGCCCCCATTTGCCCCAAAAGAATTTGACTCAGGTTCCATAGTATTTTCTTTTCTGAATTGTGAAAATGTAACCACTTTGTAGTTTGTTATTTTGGTGCCCCATTTGCCCAAGAATTTAAGACCAGACGAATAGTGTTATCATTTCTGATATTTTTTTTTTTCTCCACATTTCAAAATTGACCGTTGCCATATTCACACATACACTTCAACCATGGCCCATACCCCTCCACCACAATCCACTTTTGTGGCAATTGATCCTCCAGACATTGCAACACCCAACTGGCCCCCGGTGCAACAGACCCAACAGCAACCCAGACAACCACCTCCTGTTCCCACTTTCTACTCCACACCCACACAGTTTCACAGTCCGACTACAAGAACCCATGTGCGGTTTTCCACTCCACCTCCAGGAGAAAGGGCTCCTCCACCGACGGTGGACATGCAGCTGTGCACTTCCACGGAATTTACACCTCCTTCAGGAACACCGCAGGATCTGCCTGCATTTCTTCCAACACCTGGCAGAGGAGCGTATCACTTATCAGAGCACGTACAAGGGAACTGGGATGTCCTGTTTAATTGTCTCAAACAGCAGGACAAAGCTTTGAAAGTACTCACCCAGAAACTTGAAACTACCACTTCACAGCATGACGCCCAGATTGAAAAGTTGACTGCTAAGATAAACTCCAACCACCAGCAGCTTCAATCCACGATCACTGCTAAAAGACAACATGACGAAGAGGACACTGATCAGCTGACAAAAGCCATGAAAGTTATGGTGACAGGAGAACTGCAGAAAAGTGAGCACACCTTAATCTCTGAAGTCCGATTTATGTTGGAACAATTGCAACTAGAGGTGCAGAAAGATATCCAGAAAATGCAGGACCTTACTCAAAGGGAGTGTGGCCAACTTTTCCAGGAGATCAGTCAATTTAGCGTCCAATTGAATACCGTAAGCGACTCCTTGAAAGAGCTGAAATCAGAAATAAGCAGTTACTTCAAGTTTCCTGGGAAAACAGTGACTGACTTTCCACCAAAGACACTCAAATCACCTCCTCACTCCACTGCTGCAGAAGGATGAAATTGCATTATTTTTTTTACAGATTTAGTCTCTCAGGTTTTTTACTACACGTGTGGATCCCCTCAACACAGGTGAGTTTGGTGTGTTTGCCTCTGAATGTTGATGTGTGTCATTTGAATCTTCTGGTGGTAATTGTGAAGACTCAAGTTTGTCATTGGAGTGCTCCTGGAATGCCTCTTGTGTTTTGAGCAGGGAACGGCGATTTCTCCTGAGTATCTGTCCTTCCTCAGTCCTGACAGTGTAAGACCGTGGTCCTACTTCCTGAAGAACAGTGGCTTTCTTGTTTCAAGCACTTTGATCCTCAATCCTGACAACATCATCCTTTGATAGTGGCTTGAGACTTCTGGTTGACTTGTCATAATATGACTTCTGTTTTTGCTTTAACAGCTGGAGTCTTTGTCTCAGTTGTCTGTTCTGTTTTTCTTTTACCCAGCAGGGTAGTGTGGTGCGTATCTTACGACCCATTAACAGCTCAGCTGGTGATGAACCACAGTCCAGAGGCGATGCTCGATAGCTTAACAGAGCAAGATATGGATCAGACTTGCTGTCTGTAGCTTTCTTCAGCAGTTGCTTGATAATGTGGACACCTTTTTCAGCCTTGCCGTTCGACTGAGTATACAAGGGACTTGATGTGACATGTTGGAAGTCATAGTGCCCTGCAAACTGTCGCCATTCTTTGCAGTTAAAGCATGGTCCATTGTCACTGACAACAATCCTTGGAATTCCATGTCTGGCGAATATGGATTTGACATGTATTATGACACTACCTGCTGTGATGCTGGTGAGAAGTGCCATCTCAGGAAATTTGGAATAGTAGTCAATCACAATTAAATGGTCTTTACCATTCAAATGAAAGAGATCCATACCAACCTTTTGCCATGGTGCTGTTGGCAGATCAGCCACCATCATAGGCTCTTTTGCTTGTTTATTGTGGTGTTTCTGGCAGGTCTCACAGTTGCTTATCTTCTCAATGTCCTGATTGATGCCAGGCCAATACACAGTGTCTCTTGCTCTCCTCTTGCATTTTACAATTCCGAGGTGTCCCTCATGAATCCTTGTGAGCATTTCCTGACGTAGAGCTTGCGGAATCACTATTCTGTTCAGTCTAAGCAGTAGTCCATTTGCAACACTCAACTCTGACCTGATGTGGTAATACTTCGCACAGGAACCTTTTGGCCAACCAGTATGAATGTTCTGTACAACAGTTTGTAACTCTGTATCTTTTGCTGTTTGTGCTGCTATTTGTCTTTATTTTGTGTCTGAAACAGGCAGGATAGCAGTGATCATACTCACATGAGCCTCAACGTCGTCTCCAGTAGAGCTCACACGACTCTCCGTTGGTGCTCGGGATAATGCATCTGCTAGCACTATGAGTTTGCCTGGTGTGTAGATAAGACCAAAGTCGTATCTTTGTAGCTTCATCATGAGACGCTGAATCCTCGGAGACATCTCATTTAAGTTCTTCTTTATGATAGCAACCAGTGGTCGATGGTCTGTCTCAACTGTAAAGGTGGGGAGGCCGTAGAGGTACCCATGAAACTTTTCCAGTCCAACCACCAAGCCTAGACATTCCTTTTCAATCTGAGCGTATCGACACTCAGACTCAGTCATAGACCTGGAGGCATAGGCAACAGGCTTCTATTCCTCTCCCTCAGCTTGCAGTAAGACAGCGCCAAGGCCATCTTTTGATGCATCTGTGGACACCTTGATTCTCCTTGTAGGGTCAAAGAAGGTGAGTACAGGTGTAGTAGTCAGTGTTGTTTTGAGTTTTGCCCACTCTTGTTCATGCTTTGCTGTCCATGCAAACTCATTTTCCTTATGTAGGAGGTCTCGCAGGCAGGCAGTCTTGGCTGACAAGTTAGGAATGAACTTTCCAATGAAGTTTATCATTCCCATGACCCGTAGTACTCCTTTCTTGTCCGTTGGTCGGGGCATCTCCAGTATGGCTTTTATTTTGTCTTTATCTGGCTCTATTCCTTGAGCAGAGCTTCCTCTAGCTTATCCCCTAGGAATGTAATTTCTTGGACGCCAAACTGACACTTGGCTTTGAGTTTCAGTCCATTGTTCTGGACACTCTGCAGCAATTTAGTCAGTCTTTCATTGTGTTCCTGCAGAGTAGAGCCCCAGCAGATGATGTCATCCACGTAGACCCGGACTCCTTCTAGACCTTCTATTATGTGTTCCATTGCCCTGTGAAAGATTTCAGATGCAGATATGATACCAAAAGGCATCCTGAGGAAACAGTATCGGCCAAATGGTGTGTTGAAGGTACAGTATTTTGTGCTCTCTTCCTCTAGCTTGAGCTGCCAAAAACCTTGAGACGCATCCAGCTTTGAGACGCATCCAGCTTTGTGAAGAATTTTGCGCCTGACATTTCACTGGTGATTTCCTCTCGCTTGGGAATCTGGTAGTGTTCACGCTTTATGTTTTCATTCAAATCCTTTGGATCCATGCATACTCGTAGATCATTGTTCTTCTTCTTAACACATACCATTGAGTTGACCCAGTCTGTAGGTTCTTCAACCTTTCTGATTACTCCAAGCGCAGTCATCCTGTCCAGCTCTTTTTTTACACGATCACGCAGGGGTGCAGGAACTCTCCGTGGAGCATGTACCACAGGCTGAGCATCATTCTTAAGCTGGATCTTATATGTGAACGGCAAGACATCAAATCCTTTGAAGATGTCTGGGAAGCTTTGTACAATCAAGTCTACTGAATCGTGTGTTGTGTTCTTGGCTGCACTTTCACAGTTGATGCGGTAGACTCTTTTAACCAGTCCCAAATCTTCACAAGCTCTGTCACCTAACAGTGAATCATGTCTTTCAGCAACTACAGAAAACAGTAGATGGTGCACTTTGTTACTGGACGTTACTTTTAGTCTGCACACACCTAAACAGTCTATTTCCTGCCCATTGTAGTCCCTCAATTGTTTTTTGTCATCGTCAGGTTGATCAAACCCGAACGTGTTGAAGATTTCAATCGCCTGTGGCCCTGCTATAGTTAACAGTAATGCAATCTTCCGTTCGTCTGGCTTATTCTCCAACCCGATCACCGAGATGTACAGCATGAATTGTTGTTTAAAAGTCCGCCAATAGCAGTCAACATTTCCCGTGAGCTTCAAACCCTCCGGTGGCCTCAGCGACTCCATGTTGCGTTTCACAATTGTCCTTATTGTCCTCGGCGTAAAGTCATTAACTTAAGTAACCAATCCTGGTACCATGTAATGTTCACTCTTATTCAATGATCACACATTGATGTTATGAACAGCTAGCTTGTGCTAGTCATTTATTATTTTACCAACTCCTGTTCCGGTGATAACACAACCGTCATCGTGTAATGTTTTAGTTAACCCCCGTCCCAAACTCCTGGCGCCACCTTGCGGCCACATGGATATATTACATGTTACTGAATATCATTACAGGGTTATTACTTCAATAGATGACACATAATAAAATACATGTGTGAAGCTGGCCCTCATCAATTCCTGATGTTGTCCATTTGGGACAGGGCCTATCAGAACATAATGCTGACATATCGCCCCCCTCGCGCTGTGGCAGAACAACACACACACGCACACACACACACACACACACGCATGCACGCACGCACGCACGCACACACACACGTATGGCGCTCGCTTTGTATCGTTTGATTCCTAACCAAGCTTAAAGACGTGTTAACGTGCGTGTGGAGAACGTCTGCACGTCTTAACGTCTGCACGTCTGGACGTCTGGACGTCTGCACGTCTGGACGTCTGGAGCTCGGGTGGTTCGAACGAAGAATCGATTCGCTCGGGTGGTTCGAACGAAGAATCGATTCCGAGGCTTTGGGAATTGAGAGTAGATTCCAAAGGTTCAAAATGCAAAGGTTGGAATCGATTCCATTAAGGGGAATGATCTCTTACTCGTTGTAGTTTAGGACAAGTAATGAATCTGATTTATGAAATCAATCGACAAAAACAATCAAATTAATTTTTAAGTCATTAAATTCAAGTTCACGTAAACTTTTCCCTCCGCTGCGGCTGTCTGTCATTCTCCATTCAGCATCAAACAGCGCGTCGCGTTCGGGTACGACAGTCAACATGATGAAACTCTCTCCAAGATGATTCAATGTTAATATAATTATAAACTTGATCTGTAGATAAAGGTCTATGGTTTCGCATAAAATGACTATATTGCTGGACTGTAGTCTGTTAGATCACAACACAGGAGAGCACTATCATTCTTTACGCGCACAGTAACTGAAATTTAAAACTGTTAAAAGAAAAGGCTCAAAAAACAATTGTATAGATAGATGGCAAAAAATGCATCTCAAAATGCATCAGATTGATGCTTTAAAATATGGAATATTAAAAATTTTCTCACGGGGGAGCATGCCCCCGGACCCCCCTAGAGGGGTAATATCCATCTCACCTGGGGGAGGAGTAATATATATATATATATATATAACTTTTTGATGCACCTAAAATATTTTAATACGTTTATATGCTTATATGCTATTATATTGTAGACTATTGAGTGGATAAAATATAGAAATTAATTAAAAGGATTTCTATATTTTATCCACTCAATATTGTACAAATATAATAGCCATATAAACGTAGCGTAATTATAATAATAAAATATTTTAGGTGCATCAAAAACGTGCTCGCTAAGCAGATAAGCTAATCCAGCACAAATTGGTGCATAAAAGGTCACCAAAATGAAGTATTTGAACCTCATAATTAAATACAAAAGGAGGAAAAAAACACTTTTTGAAAAAAAGAACCCCCCCTTTCAATAGGCTGCTACGGACCTGGAAACAGACTTTTCACCAAAACAATAAGATCCCGTGTTATTACTGAAGTGGATAGTCCATCATACAAACTAGACCACAATCCTTTTGCATATAAGCCTATTATAATATTTAAACAAATGTGAAACTGGCAAAGATCGGATATTGAGCGGACAGTCACGGTGAAAAGTAACTTTAAACTTGTTTTTAAATGGGAAGCGCGTCTTGGTTCCCCTCAGCCTGTCAGAAAATTAATAGGCTATAGCCTACTTTATTACACAAAACGAAACGTTGAAACATTATCATATTTAGACATTACTATGTGCTACATGGGGCTGCACGATATTGAAGAAAATGCGATAGGCTATATTATCTTTAAAATAGGCTATATTTAAAATTATATAACCCATGTAGGCCTACGTGTTTCACAATCTTTTTGTGACAAGAAAACTTCTATAAAGTGAACATCAGAGTGTTTTATAAGAAGCGCTATTTTAACATCAATATAAACCATGGGGTTTGTTCAGGTTATCCTACATATTTAACAACAGAAACTGAATCAAATGTTAAACAAAAACAAAAAAACAAAAACAAAAAAACATTAGTTTTCACTGTATCAATTAAATATAGGCCTATACTGATTCTTATTAAAGCTACAAACGTTATTCAGCCAAGAGCAGTGAGTGATTTTCTCTTGTCTTTTGCTCATGACCAGTTATTGCAAGCCGTTGCGATATGCATATTGCGAAATACATTTGCGATATTTCGATATATTGTGCAGCCCTTCTACATATGTAGGCTTCATATTTTATTGCTATTTGGTATGTATTGTTTTTATCATTGTGTTGTTGGAGGAATTGAAACGTTTTTGTTACTCTTTTTTATGAAGTAGGCCTAGGCAATATGTAGCAGGCTTATATGCAAAAGGATTGTGGTCTAGTTTGTATGATGGACTATCCACTTCAGTAATAATACGGGATCTTATTGTTTTGGTGAGAAGTCTGTTTCCAGGTCCGTAGCAGCCTATTGAAAGGGGGGGGTTCTTTTTTTTTCAAAAAGTGTTTTTTTCCTCCTTTTGTATTTACTTATGAGGTTCAAATACTTCATTCTGGTGACCTTTTATGCACCAATTTGTGCTGGATTAGCTTATCTGCTTAGCGAGCACGTTTTTGATGCACCTAAAATATTTTATTATTATAATTACGCTACGTTTATATGGCTATTATATTTGTACACTATTGAGTGGATAAAATATAGAAATCCTTTTAATTAATTTCTATATTTTATCCACTCAATAGTCTACAATATAATAGCATATAAGTATATAAACGTATTGAAATATTTTAGGTGCATCAAAAAGATATATATATATATATATATATATATATATATATATATATATATATATATATATATATATATATATATATATCCCCCGTGAGAAAATTTTTAATATTCCATATTTTAAAGCATCAATCTGATGCATTTTGAGATGCATTTTTTGCCATCTATCTATACAATTGTTTTTTGAGCCTTTTCTTTTAACAGTTTTAAATTTCAGTTACTGTGCGCGTAAAGAATGATAGTGCTCTCCTGTGTTGTGATACAGACACACGGTAGAAAGGAACATGGTTAAGATACAGCAATACAGTCCAGCAATATAGTCATTTTATGCGAAACCATAGACTTTTTCTACAGATCAAGTATAATAATAGTAACATTGAATCATCTTGGAGAGAGTTTCATCATTGTTAACTGTCTAACCCGAACGCGACGCGCTGTTTGATGCTGAATGGAGAATGACAGACAGCCGCAGCTGATGGAAAAGTTTACGTGAACTTGAATTTAATGACTTAAAAATTAATTTGATTGTTTTTGTCGATTGATTTCATAAATCAGATTCATTACTTGTCCTAAACTACAACGAGTAAGAGATCATTCCCCTTAATGGAATCGATTCCAACCTTTGCATTTTGAACCTTTGGAATCTACTCTCAATTCCCAAAGCCTCGGAATCGATTCTTCGTTCGAACCACCCGAGCGAATCGATTCTTCGTTCGAACCACCCGAGCTCCAGACGTCCAGACGTGCAGACGGGCAGACGTGCAGACGGGCAGACGGGCAGACGTGCAGACGTGCAGACGGGCAGACGTGCAGACG
>JAZAVI010000465.1:32500-37500 GCA_036326025.1 Chrosomus eos
CAGCTTCACTCGGGACAGCGGCTGTGTAACGTCGAGCGTAAGAGGAGCGTGTTAAGAAGCTTCCTAAGGGACACTTCGGGGAACACACTTAGGAACTTAAACAACTTTGGTAAGTTATATCTTTCGAGTCTTCTTGGCGCGCTAAGAGTGAGCGTTATCGGGGAACCGGGCCCTGGACATTAGTAACGCCCTGAATGAGAACTGACCAATGATCATCGAAATATCTTGCTTTATCTGCCTCACTATTCAGTTGCGGCTCGTTTCTCTGAATCGTTGCAGTCCAGACAGTCTTCTGATCCTCTTCTCTGATAAGAGCCATTTGAAGGTTTTAATTTGACTATTTCTGTCTTATTCCTCGTCTGCAGGAATATTAATAGAAAAGAAGATCACACTACAGCTGGAAAATCACAGAAAACTAATAGCAAATTACAGTTTAGAGATCATGTGTGATCAGGAGCTTTTGAGAAATATCAGTAAATCAGTCAGAGACCTCACAACTCTGAAACTGAATGAAGAAATAGATTTAGCTCAAAACTAACTCAAATTAATAATAATAAGTTGTTTATAGTCCCTGCACAGGAGAGACTCTGTGTTCTTTCCAAACAAAGGAAAAATATATATATGTATTGGTACTGGCCAAAATACAGTATGATGAGAAATATCAGCATATCGAGTATCAGCAAAAACCCAATATGTGCATCTCTAGTGTTTAGTGCCGTATGAAGAACAGAGGATTGAACTATTATTCAGTCTGGAAAAATCCTTCACTAAGACACAGTATATTTCACTCACCCGGTTGTGTGTGTGTCACTGTTGTTTCTCTCAGGACGCTGTTTAATGTCACACAGAGACACTGAAGAGTTATAAACCCTAAATCCAGCATAGAGGGGTTCAGTGAATGTGGTGTAGAGTGTGTGTAAGTGTGTGAGTGTGTGTGTGTCAGAGACGCTGTAGAAGGACAGAGTGCCGGCCGGCACGTCCACACACACTCCTGCTCTCTCAGAGGATGAAGAGACGTCAGGAATATCAGTGATGTTATTATTGTGAAGGACAGAGAATCTGTTATCAGAGCAGAGCAGACTCCAGGATTTATCATTGAATCCAAACACACAGTCTTTACTCCCTCCTTTCCTGCTGATTCCTTTATATGACACTGATATACCAGCATAATCTCCGCTCCATTCAGCCTCCCAGTAACAGCGTCCAGTCAGACTCTCTCCACACAGAACCTGAAGATCATCATCATAATCAAATCTCTCTGGATGATCAGAATACGACTGATCCTCAAACACACTTGTCACTGTCCTGTTCTCATCAGACAGAATGAGTCGAGTGTGTGTCTGTGTTTGGATCCAGTGTGAGATCACAGGCGTCTGAACACAAGAAGAGAGAAACATTTCACTAAATGACACAAATCAACAACAAATCACTGAATGATTGTGTGTGTAGACCTACATTTGTGTAATCCTGCTGTAATTCTCAACTCTCCACACTGATCCACACTATAAAACACAAACATGATTCATATTCATTTACTAAAGGAAAGACACACACACACACACACACACACACACACACACACACACACACACACACACACACACACACACAGAGTTTCCGCTAGAAAAAAATGGTGCCGGTCAAAGTGATCGTCAGACCCAGATAGCAAGCACAGTTGGGCCGATTCCGGCTGAAATGCGTCACTGTCGGCTCACTGTCGGCATCGGTGAACAGATAATGGGCCAGATCTGTGCCGACTGTGCATAACGCATCTGGCTGACTGACGGCTTTTTCTGTATGAGCCAGTATCGGCTGAAAGCAGTTGTACTGGTGTCAGGTCCATACTCGTTGTAGCTGCGTGTATTTACCATCGGCCCGAGTTCGTTTTGTCACAAGCGGGCCACTACTAGAATTAAGGAACTCAGCCGCCGGAAAAAAGGTTTTGGCGGTTAATTTAAATCCTGAGGAGGATCCTGCAGACGCAGTCAGAACATCGCTTTCGAGAGGAATCATTCAGCTGAAAAAACGAGTAAGTAATTGAATTCATTTATTGTTCTAGTGTTGTTTGATGTTTAAACTGTCAAGATAAAAATAGTTTTTTTTTAATATAGATGTTTGCGATGATTATTGGGCTTACGTAACGTCAGAATACCCATTCGGTCGCGGAGAGATGTTGATGAGAAGGCCTAACGTTACCGTATACGGTCTCTTTTTAGGATGGTTGTGTTTGTTTTGTGATGGACACAGTGCACTGTAATGTTAGCTAATGCAATGATACTGAGTTATATTCAATTTTGTTTGCTAAAATTTAGTCAGTCAACTCGTCTTTTTCAACGAGTGATTATCGAATCAGAATCAAAGGAGTCGGACAACGCTCTCGGCGCCGCATTTCTCTATACAGGCGACTCTTTCTGATTTGATTCACTTACATTTCAAAAGAGTCATTTATTTATGAATCGAACTACACGACCACGCTGTTGCTGCATTACACCCGCGGAGACAACGTGTATAATCTGAAATTAAATATGTATTTTGTTTCATCGTCTTGTGTTCTTGAATGTAACGTTAACGTAATCTGCTTTAGAGCAGGCACTTTACGTGAAAGAAAAATATTAAAGCGAATATATCTCTGTATAATGTTATTAAAATGGTAGTTATTTTTTTTAATGCAGTGGGGATGTTAACGGTTCTATGATTGAGCGAACGCACTGTTTGGAACCTGACACCAACACTTTTTACAGATATTTTGGTAACACTACAATAAGGTTTCATTCGTTAATATCAGATGACTAACGTTACATTAGTTAACATGGACTAAGAATGCACATTTACTAACTAATACATTTTTAAAATTAAAAGTGAACACTAGTTGTATTTTGTATGTAACTAATGTTAACAAAGATTAATAAATACGGTAACAAATGTATTGTTCAATGTTAATTTTAGTTAACACATTAACTAGCCTAATTTTAACAAATGAGACCTTATTGTAAAATGTTACCAATATTTTAAACTGCTGCGTGAACTCTGGCAACAACATTTGTCAAACCTATGTGCTTAAACTAATGCTTAAGAATGCCTCACAATATCTATTCCTTTATTTAAAAGATGCAGTTCAGAGAAACACTCATGGCTAATGTTGCTGAAATGGAGATCGAGGATCCATGAACTGGCAGCAGATCGAGGGGCAGACACAAGATAAGTTTAAATCTATATTAAAAATACACCTCTTTAACCTAGCATAAACATTACACACTCACATTTCTGTAATTCACATCCGTTAAAGGTAGCTACACCGAATGTACTTGTTACATTGTAGGAAGAATGGCAGGAAGAATGGCATCTACGCTAATGTTAGTCTCTCTGTCTCATTCTTATCCCAAGGTTAGGCTACTGTAGTCAGCCGGATCTAGTCCGCATCCAGACCAGATGGTGGACCTGCACCCTGAGATGACCACAACAGCCTGAATGCCAGACGAGAACATCACAACTAGACGAGACCTAGAAACAAACATCTGTGAAGACCTCGTTGACACAACAGTCCTCGGCACAGTCATCGGATCATCGGATCAGATCCACGAGAACCAGACCAGTTCTCCACACAGACCCAACGGCCAGCTTCAACTCCCCTCCCACCAACGCCGGCGTGATCTCATGAAGGTAAAAGAGTAGCAAAACTGGAACATAGATGTGAATTGGAGAACTTGTACAATAAATATTTGTACTTGAAAACCTGTTGAATGTTGAGATTTTAACTCGCAGACAATAGTCACAAACCTGTATTCTGAATTTGAAGCTGCAGACAAGTAGTCACAAATGTGTAAAATGCCATTCACAGAAATACAATGACAGACAAAAACTTGTATTTGTTCATTCATATTCGCAGTACAACCTCAATTAGGCATTTGCAACTTCTCAAATCTGCCATTGCTATTTCAAATCTTCACGCATTGACTTTGCAACTATTTTTGCTATATATTAGATGCATAAATAACTTGTGCATTTGTAAACTGAGTGGCGGTGAGAGAGAAAGGAGGGGCAATTAAAAAAATTACAATGACAGATTTGAGAAGTTGCAAATGCCTAATTGAGGTTTTCACATTGAAGCTGTGAGTGTACATTTTATTGTACAAGTACAAATATTTATTGTACAAGTTCTCAAATTCATATCTACATGCTCTCGAGTTTTGCTACTCTTTTACCTTGAAGTAAATCTTTTCCAATCTCCAAGCAAAAGGAGCTGAATAAAATACTCTGAATATCATCAATCCACAATCTGACTTGTGAAGCAGCCTGAACCCTAACACACACCGTGTGCGTTGTTTGGCCAGAGGAGAACTGCCCCCCCCGACTGAGCCTGGTTTTTCTTTCTTCGTTTTGTCTCTGATGGAGTTTGGGTTCTTACCACTGTCGCCTCTGGCTTTCTTAGTTGGGGACACTCATTCTTAATAATATTGATCTGCCTGCATTGACACCATTATATGAGAACTGAACTGAGCTGGACGATGACATCACTGTTTTCTGCAGAGCTGCTTAATAATGAAAATGGACTCTTTTTATAATTGATATACTTTATACAGTTATTGAACAACTGAATCAACACCGTTGAATTCAGATGAACAATGACACTATTTTATTTTTAGAGCAGCTTTACAGCCAAATTGATTATTTTCCTGTTTAACCCTGTAAAGCCGCTTTGAAACAGTCATTACTGTATATAGCGCTATATATTTAATGGTGACTTGACATTTGCAAAAGGAATTTATTTAGTGTTAAAGAGAGTGAAAGAGAGTTTGTGTGTGAAAGACAATGATGTGTTTCTTTTAATCATATACAATAAATATAATTTACTTATTATTTTGTGGTTTAAAATTGGTTTTGTTAATAAATGTTAAAGTGTATTTTGTTCATTGTTAATACATGTTTATATTAAAGTGTATTTGTTAATTTTATAATAAAAACCCTTTTTAAATGGTTGAATTTGTGTTTCACTGTTTGCC